>JAWZTD010000004.1:7284143-7301359 GCA_035221335.1 Echites panduratus
CAAGTCTTGAAACATAAACTTTATCTTTGTAAGCATATTTTCAAGTTGTTTCAATCGAAGCTCCTTGGTCTCTATCAGCTTCTATACATAACAAATATATCCAAAATCAAAGCTTCTAACTAAGAAATTAAGCATAATTTTGTTATTGCAGCTAAAAAACACATGAGAACTTTTTAAGCAAAGAACTGATTGAGAACACATTTCGAAGACATGAGAAATTTTGAAACGGACACAAAAGAACACATTACGCACAAAAAGAACCACCTTTACTCATAAAAAATCATTACCCAAGTAAAAAAATATTACCTTTCGTTCAGAACAACGGAATTTTAGGTCTGAGGAGATAGTAACTTGACCGATGATGTCTGTTCAAGATGTTTTCAAGCTTCTGAGCAAATTTTCAAGTTAATTTCAAACTTACAAGATTTTCAAGGTTTTGACCAACGATGCGTGTTCTCGAGAATGAATCTACTTTGATGGTTTGTGAGATTTTTTTTAGTTACTAAAATGAGGGTTGTGGTTTGTGAGAAGGAATGTGATTGGATGGGTTGTGAGATAATGTGATCGTAGGAAGTTACAGGTTAAGTTTTGATGAAGATGAAGCGTTTTTAGATTTATGTAAACAATCAATAACCCGTAAGAGAATAACAAGCATCATGTAATTGTAGGAGTAAGTGAAACGCCTAGAATTCCACTTAAATCAATAATCCGGAATGCACAGATAACTCGTGCCTTTGATTTTATATATGGATTATTTTGTAAATCTAGCCTATAAGGTTAAATGGTCTAAAATAATATTCTCTTGATTAAAATTTGTATAACTTATAAAAGCTATGGTCAAATTTTAAAATATCTATCCATTTTGAAATATAAAAAAAATAAAAAATAAAATTTTATTTTTTCTCCCTTTTTTGGTTATTACCTTTATAGGCCTATAAAGCAATAATATATGTCTGCGACTAAAAATGTATTCATTAACATATGAGCCCATGGTAATAAATATATAGCCAGTGTGCCATATGACGCCTTCTCATTTTTTATTTTTTTTTGATATCTTATTTAGTAGGTTTTCCCTTTTTTTTTTCTTGTTTATTTTATAGATGACAATATTAAAATACATTAATTTAACAAATTTTATATTATAATATATTTTATTTTAATATAACATAACTATTAAAGCCTTAACCAGTAATTTTACTTTTCCGATTTGATTGTCCAATCCGATTTTGAATTTAACATTGCTCCAGACAATTCTATTCTTGATATATTATCATCTCCAATCCACAAAATAAAATCGTTCAGAAAACAATCCCCACAAGATTAATACTAAATTTTGGCAGACAATGGAAATGTCAGACCAAGAGGTTATGAGAGTTAACACCATATTATGGTCTAATAACTTCAATACAGAGCCCCACAACATTCGTTTCGTCCTCTTACAGAAGTTAACCATTTAGGTCTGTTGTTGGAAAACTCAGATTCATCTGCTTGTGCCTTTACTGCAATGGAATACCACCACCTGAATATTCAACCTCCTGAAAATGGAAGTCATCCATGTCATAAAAAGAAATCAAGGACTGAAGATAATTCATGCATTATGTGATGATAATATTTGGTCTAGTTAACAAAGTTGTTGTGACAAAGCAATATATACTCAAATTTCAACTTGTTGCACCAGCAGACTACAAAAATCTTCCAGTCACAGCATTGACATAACAGCGGGACAGCAACATTAACTGGGCAACAAGGATTTCCTCAAGGGCCTAAGTGAACATCTTGCCTATTCCAGAATATTAGTCATTTTTAGATGAAAGGAGACCACAGACTGCCATCTCTTCTACCCATAATAGCCAAAATGTGATTCAGGACCACAACTTATGGGCCTAAGAGACAATTTCTCTGGGGGTTACTTCCAACTTCTTGCATATCAAAAATGGAAGTCCTGCCAATATTAGTTATAAGAAGTAATTCCAACTACTCAATTTGTATAATAAAAAAATAATAAGTTCACTATTATCAGCAGTCTACCAAACATATTAGCATTCTAAAAAGAATGCTACCCAACACTTCTATTGTAGTAAAATAATTGTTTCGTGTTGTACACTCAAATAAATATAATATACAGATATTTGCATATATACTATGTTCTTCTCTTCAATTTCTTTAGTATTAATTTAATTCTTTTTTTTACCAACGAATTATTCAAAAGTACCATGTACAAAAAAAAAAGATACCAACTAAACTTACCTTGGTGTGCTGTATTTTTATCAAGGTAACATATATCGCACCATTACCAAAACAAGAGAATACTGCATAACGGTAACTATGGCTAGGACCGTATTCTTCATGCATATGGGTTCTCTTTTTCTTTTTTTATAATTAAAAAAAGAGGAACGATAATTATATTCTTGTTCTATCTGCAATATTGCTCCTGTAATTTTTTTTATACATTATATTATCAACGTTCAAACTTTATACACATGTACTAGCAAAACATAGACACTCTTGCATTAATAGAAGATACAAAATAGCAAGATACATATGAGAGAATTAGACCTGAGCAGGGGGTAGAGATGAAACCCAATCCGATACATGGGTTGGAAGAAGGCCCAAAGTGTTAAGCTGTCATCAAACAACGTGATTTAGATGTTTATAAAACCATAAACTTCACTATGCACCAGAGTCCAAAAGTACCTTCCACACACCTAGCCCCAACCCAACCAGATTAAGGGCAATGTACACAAGCTTTGGTGCAAGAAGATCCACTCTACTGTCCTTGTAAGGCTCAAAAACTACAAAACAATGTTTTGTGATGTAGCAAAGTCTAATATAAGGACCCTTATATCTTGGATAAGAAAATTGCAAGGCACAATAGATGCTGAAAGAAGAAAAATTAATGAACACCTCAATCACGTCATGGACAGAAACTAATACATAAATTGCTTAATTTCATCATTAACGAGGTTTAGAACACATTATCAGCAAGTATTATCCTTTCAGTAAGAAAAGCTATCACCACACTACACAGTTAAAGAAAGTTTTGCCCATTATATACATATTCAGATTGTAGTTCTTAAAAGATTTATTTTCTTTTCTTATTTTCCCTTATTTTTTTGGCTGGGGAGGGGGGTGGACAAAGGTAAGTATTAGTCGGCCCGCACCTTTAAATTAATTTGGAAATAAGTACAAAAAGAACTAAGCAATTGGTCCCACATGAGTTAGTATATACGTCAATATAACTTCATATAGATGAAGTTTTCTTTCCCACAAGAAAAAAAAAAAGAAAAAGAAACTCTGCAATTTTATATGAAAGTTCAAAAAAAGTATCATAATATTGAAGAAACTCATTGGTCCTCAGCATTATATGCAAGCGAGTTGTATTCCAAGGCTGAATCATATTTTAATTCTAAAAAATAAGAAGCCAACACTTTGAATACATAACTGTATACAAGTAACTGTCAATAATAAAAGAAACCTAAATACCTCTCTCTCTCTCTCTGTGGAAAAAAATTCACTTTAGAACATTCAATGGTTTCATGCTACACGACATTTCTTCATGCCACAGACAAAATTCATTATTTACCTCATTTATCTTAAAAAATAGATAAGGTCAGTATCTATTGTGCTGATTCTGTGTTGAACTTTGCTCTACGGATGCAATATAACCTTACTCCTATTCAAATTACAAGATTGCTTTATTATGAAATATAAAGTTCAAAATTTCAATGCGGCATCTTGGTGAGCATCCAATTGTTCTGTCCTGGAGCACGTAATCAATATAGCTTTCAAGAGTAATGCACCTACAAAGATTAAGATTGGGAGTGACCTAATTTGGGTAAAATCTTCTGTCGTTCTTTGAAAAAAAAAAAAAAGAATCAACAATTAAATCTCATGTTATAAGTACTACCATATCTTCAATGATGAAAAGTTAAATCTTCCTTCACTCCAAAGGTAGCCCCTCCTATACCCGTTAACTAAGAATACTTTTTTATTAAGATTTCACTTGAACAATTTATTAACTACATTTTAATTATTTATTATATGTAGGACCCAATTTAACCCATCAGACATTCAAATATGATGCTATAAAATTCAAACCAAATATATCATTTAATTTTCATTCTAAAAAAAAGAGAAAATGAGAATCAAAAACAGTCCAAGACAGACAGTCTCTCTTTTCCTAATTGGTTTGTGTTCTATGGACTTGTTATACCTATGACTTCGCCCCCCCCCCCCCACCAATAACTCTTCTTCGTATGCACTTCACCACCCTCTACATGAAGGCAAATTTCTTCCAAAATTCTCTTCATCCCCCTTTATCATGTCAGTCATTGGGTATGCATCTACCTGTTTCTTAAACCAGACACCATAAAAAGGCCATTTGCTGCACATTTTTTATTCAAATTCATAGTTCAATACTTCAATCTGTCCATTTCCCTTATTTTTTGTAATCCTTTTACAGATGATGTCAATATCCACATCTTAATCTATCCAGCTCTCTTCCTAGAAAGACAACCAATGTCCAAATGCCTCCTCAATTCCATATCCTTGTATCCAATTTTTGACCAAATAACAGAGGGATAATTCAATCTCTGACTCTTAATACTATAACATCTCCTTTATCTCAATCATGAATAAGTTCATAAAGAAGATATCAAACTTTACTCTCAAATCACTGCAAATATACAAATGTTCAACCATTGATCTTCCAATAAACTAGGTAAATAGGTATCCAAAGATCTATGTGCATATCAAAATATTGATCTTTGCGCATGCCAAAATGTCTTCTTTTGTATCTCAGATCTACCCTATTTTTCATGGTTGTGGTACAGTTTATTCAAAAAGAACAGATAGTTTTAATAGTTGCTCAAGAATTATGAGGGTCCTACCAGAATTTGATTCCTTAAGGTATCAATGAAAATGAGGCTAACAGAGCCAACCCAGGTCAGAAGGTCTCGTTCAAGCTCCATGAAAGCTAAATTTAGTGCAAGGAAGACTAGAAACTGTATCCTCTAAGTTTAAGCTCCACTTTAAAGTGTATTAAATCTTTTCCTTCTCTTTTTTGTCATGTTTTTCAAATTTAAGATCTAATGCACACATCTTATATTTTACCGCATAGTATAGCTTCTATTCATGACATTTCTATAGTAAAATGAATTTTCACATTTATTTTTTTCTAGATTAAAAAATTATGATAATATAACAAAAATCCAAAGGAAAAACAAAAGAATGTATCTTTGTATAGCATATTGGATTGCGATCCAAACATCTCATCTTTTTTATTATATTTTAACTCGATAAGTAGAAAATAAATAAATAAAAAGAGAGAGAGAGAGAGAGAGAGAGAGAGAGTGAAATTCTAGTTCGATTCAAAACAAGGCCAAGCTTCCAATTCAACTTTATTTGGCATAATCTATTATGAATAATTTGAAATCAGGTGATGTTATTGGGTTCATTGGAATATTTGCCACTACCAAGAACTAACTCCAACAGTAATAAACTTCAAAGGGTGCCAATGTATCTGAGATTTATTTAAGCATTGGTCAATCTGGTGAACTAAATAACCAGAACCCCCAAATGTTGTAATATGGAATCCTGGTCAAAATTTTCCCGGCTTATTGTTTGTGTGATATTAGGAAAATGTGAGAACAATGTCAAATAAACTAAAATCATTTGCCTCTAAAGCAGGTTAATATATACTACAAAGATCCAAAAGTACTCCAAATTATAATAACTACAAGATAGAGTCAAATTCAAATCTCAAAAGTCCTCTCCATGCAATCAGATTTGATACTCACTCAACTAAACAATGAGACATCACTTGATATTAGGGTGTAAATCCTAATTTGTTAAGCGTGATACTTAAACTGAGTTGAAAACAAAGTTGGGCTTTCAAGGTTTTACTTGGTTTTACAAGTTTGGTTACTTGGTTTTATTCATCTGTCTTACAGATTCTTTGATTCTTGTAGAGATGGTTGTACAGAATATCTCTGTTCCTTGGCATTTAGATTCTTACATTAGTAGAATTCGGAGTTTAGCTTCAAGTCTGGACGGTCAGTTTTGTCATTCTATAGAGAAGTAAATAGAATGGCAGATTCTATTGTCAATCACTCATGTGACATAGAAGAGTCTCTTTCTTTGTTTCGTCTTTGGTTAATCTTCCACCTTTTGTGAGGAGTGATTTGCATCTTGACATGATAGGTTGTCCAACTCTACGTAAGAAATAACCTTCATGTATAAGAGGCTTGTACTCCTTATTTTCTCTATTTAAATAAAATTACCCATCCCTTTGATGGTTAAACTAAAAAAAAATTTTAAAAAAAATTAATAAAAAAAAGTTTGCATCTGTCTATTTGTCCTTAACTGATGAAGAATACACAATAAGTATGTACATTCAGGTAAAAGTTCACCGAGCCAATTAACTTTAGAATGGAAAACATGTCATAAATAGAGATTCAAAAGTATCTTATGTAACGCCTTACCTTTCCCAACTCCTTGGAGAGCACTTATTGGCTGCCAAAGAGCAGAAAATGTGATACCAATACTAAACAAGTGAACTGTGCTCCCAGCCATCCACATCATGAAGCCCATCATTAACAAATTTTTGAAAGGTGCTTGGGCCATCTCCCATGCTTTCTGTGTAAAAAAATATGTAAAATAAGGTGACAGCTAAGAATTGTATGCCTAAAGTTCCAAAAATAGCATGGATGTTGAGGGGAAAAATGTGTGAAGTGACTTCAGCATCCTCCCACTTGTAGGTTACAAAATCTCAGTCAAATCTAATATCTGACGAATAAATTTAAATAGATTTTTCAAATATTTAACATTTGCGGTTTTCTTTTCAAATTCAGATAGAAAGATATGGTTTCCATCAACACCATGGTTGCTACATCAGAAATAGAATCTCAGAATAAAGAGAGAAAGAAAGTTGGCAACAAAAAACAATATATCAAAAGCTTTTCCACATGAATTCTATGAGCAATGGTAATATCTGAATTGATTTGTTTGGCATTCTATTAAAAGCTCATAATCTTGGCCAATAAGATTTTGGTAATGACAAGGGAATCAACAGAATTCAATTCGCTTCTTATTTCCACTGAGATTTGACTTCTCAGGCAATTAGATTTAAAAACTAATGTAAAGTGCCTAAGCAATTGGCCTGTCCAGTTTCAAATAGCATGTCGAATTGTTTACCAACTAAATTTCAAAACTAACAAAGAATTTGCATTTAGTAATTTATGACTTAATATAAATACATCGTATGTAGCTTGAAAGGATAGGATCATTTGTCACACTAGACGTGCCATGATATTGGAGAAAATCTCTATGTCATGTCTTCACCCCTCCAGTCTTGCATCAACTATCAACAAAGTGCTAGGGAAAAATTTTCACAAACAAAGTAGGAAGTCCAACCTACACTAGACAAAGATACTCTGAGCAAGTTCAAGTACAAAGAGAAACCAAAGATGATCAACTATTTATTTTTACATCCTACAGAAACCACTCAAAAGATTGCAAAAGAAAGTACCAAGAAGTCCAAGTCTGTAAATAAATGTTCAAATTCTTTTTGTTTGTGTCTATATGTCCCTTATTCAAGATGAGTATCAATAATGAAATATTTGGGCAAACTAAACAAGCGCAAATGTTGAAATTAACAACTTCAATACACAGAAGCATTTCAAATTCCAGTATCACTAGGATCCATTGAAGTCTCTGAATATCATCAAGTTCATACAACCAAGTACTTAAGTGGACCTATTTCCACACTTAAATGGTTAATACTAGGTAGATTAAAAGCTTCCCTTTTGCATTCTAAACTCTGCTTGAAGCTTTAAAATCCAAAATTATTTCTACTAATGCTAAACTTTTCCTTTCCTTATTATTTAATCTGGAAGTTCGCTTCAGAATCCAACATTTCCTCAAAAGAAAACTGCATTATTTGGTCAGGGAAAAAGTGGCAACAGATAAATGCATTTATATGCCTAAACTATACAAAAAGTTCAGTGATGAATGTACCCTTTTATGCCCATCACATGGAACTGCAAGAAACCTTTTTCAGATATATTGTTGCTTGTGTTTATGCACACAGCTCAAAGATGAAAGATAACGGAACATGTAAGAGAAAATGGGAACAAAAAATTGTTAAAACATCTTTTATTTTGTGGGCATACAAAATTAAAAGTTAATGAAAAAATATGTACTACTCCCTCCGTCCCATAATATAAGGCGTTAGCCGTCATTTCACATTGATTAAGAAACCATAAATATATGTTTATTATGTCTAAAATACCCCTAATCTTTCATATTTATAATTATAATTATATATTACGGATGGGGATATTAAATAGAGGGTATGAGTGGAAAAGAGAAAATAAATATATATTATAAATTATAAAATGACTTATATTTTGGAACAAACACAAGAAGCTAAAAAGACTTATATTTTGGGACGAATAGAGTATTTTGCAGCTAGAGCAATTAATTCCATGAGTGCCCTGCAATAGTATGAGGCTACGAACCCAATATAGAAAGCTACGTATCTTTTTTCTCCGAGCGTCTACGTATCTTTTTTCTCCGAGCGTCATGGCTACCTCAACTTTTACACCAAGAGAGGTAATTACCGCAAACTATGGGCCTTAGAATCATTGCAGTACAGTCATTTATATGCCAACACCACAGATAAAAGATAAAACCAAAAAAAAAAGGAATAAACTTCAAGGGTTTTAAAGTCAATTAAGGAAATAAAGGACATTTTTAACTAAAAAATGAAAATGCAAAGTTTCCTTAATATCATTCCCTCTCTGGCTCCACGAATCTCTCTTCCCTCTCTTGAACCATAACAAATTATTTTCAGCAAAAGAACAGAAGGAAAAGAAAAGCAAGGTTTAATATTTTTAAAATATTACCTCTATCCGCGTTTTTAATTTTGGAATGTGTAAAAGTGTTTTATTTTCTTATTCCGCAACTAAAACATACTTTACTGTTACTATAAAAAAATGTTAAGAGCCCAGTCCCTAGATTCATGCTCACACATAATTGACATTGACAACATCATTAAGAAAGCTAGATATTAATTAAGTTCGGTCCCCGGATTAGACCAAAATCTACTAACTACAGTAATCCATGAATCTAACAAAGTCCACAACTCCACAACTAAAAAGAAAGGATAATGGTACTGATGTAAAGAAAGCATGTCAAAGAAAAAATTTCCGTGAAAGAAAAAATTTCCCTGAATATTCATTCACCTGAGCTTTCCAATTGGCTTCAGAATCCTTCTTCTGTTTAGCCACAGCTGAATCATCCTACAAACAGATTAAACTAAATCAAATCAAATAACCCATTAAAAAAAAATTTAGAATAAAAACACCCTAGAAATCTCTAAGAAAATACAACCAGAGAATCCAGTAAATTCAACCTGATCCTGAGAGGAGCGAGCAAAGCCAAGAGGATCAGGGATGTCTCGAGTGGAAGGGGACGTGGAATTGTCAGTGAACTCCACTGCCCATTTACGGCCGGAACCGACCACAGGTTTCCCCTTCTCCATCTTTAATCCCCAAAAACAAGAGATTTCTCCAAAAGTCTCTCAACTGAACGGGTCCGTTTCAAGATCGAACCTTCCGCCGCTTTTGTGAGATGAAAAGCTCTAAAGAGTGAAGACAACTTTGCCAAGAATGGGAGATATCGGTTACTTAGACCTGATCGGAATCAAGGGAATTATTATGCATTTATCTTTAAATATTAATATTTGTATATTAAAATATCATGATTATTATTTGGAAAATTTTGGTCCAAAATAATTTACTATTGATAACTTTTATCAAAAAAATTTTTAATTTATTAGATCCCTAAATTATTTTTAAGCTATAGTTTGATCCAATTTATCAATTTTTGTAAAAAAATCGCTAAGTTATCCCTTTGAATTAAAACTCGATTATATTCAAGGATATAATTAGCAATGGTAAACGGGGAGGGTCGGCTCGCCAACCCGCCCGCCCACAACCCGTATGAACAGTGATCAGGCCCGCTCGCACCGCCAACCAGCCTAGGACTCATGTGATTCATTTTTTTCCCAACTCGCCCCGCCCCGTAGCCCATCCTCGACCCGTCCTAAACCCGAGCCCGCCCCGCACCGTAACCCGTCATTGACCTGTCTCAAAACCGGTCCTCAAACCGTCCAACTCATCCCGAACCCGTCATAACCCGTCCAAACCGTTATAACCCGTTCAAAACCCTTCCAGCCCGTTATAACCCGTTCAAAACCCTTCCAGCCCGTCCCAAACCCGCCTAACTCGTTACAAACCCGTCTCGAACCGCCCCGTGCCAAACCGCCCCTCCCCGTAGCCCGCCCCGTATATGGCCCGTCAACCCACCGGGCCAGTATTCGTGCCTCACGAACCGGCCCCGCCCGGCCCGCCAACCCACCCCGCCTAGATTTGGCGGGTTGACCCGCCCCGTCCCTCCCGTTTGCCATTATATCATATAATTGATGCTTCACTTTAAAATTTTTTTCACGACCCTTGTGATTTTAATTCAATTAAGAAAAACCCTAAGCTTTACTAATTCTGATTAGCTTCCATCTTTCATTCATGTCCAAAATCTCACCTTCTAGAGAGAGGAAGTGCATTTCATTTTGTGTTTATAGGTATTAGATATAGAGAAATGCTATTGTATGCGAAATAGCACACAGTAGCATGTGCAACAGCAGTTAAAGTAACGAAATCAGTTTAAATTTTTCCTACACTCAAAACGATGTCGTTTGATTGGAGAAACAAAACCCCATTTCTTCCTTGTTTCTTCATCGATTTTGCTCCTGAGAGAAAACCCTTCCTTACTCCAAACTTTTAGACGCTGACAAGAAGGACATCGTCACCATCGTTGCAACTTCCCATGGGTGAACTGTCACAAACGAGGCTACCTTCTTCATTTTTTCTCCATCGACAAACAGCTTTATATAGAAAACCCTCCTTCTCTAAACTTTCAGACTCCGTCATGAAGAAAGGAGCTCACCGTCGCAGAAACTTCCACCGCCGTTACAGTCTTTAACACCACCTACAACATCCTAGGCCACTGAGATGAACAATCTGACTTCGATCAGAGCCACCGCCACAGCCTTATTTCACTTTGGACAACTTTGAGTTCCTTTCTTTTGGGATTAATTTCTGTTTTCAAACTTTACAAAAAAAAAAATTAGTACTTGAGATAAGATGCCCAAATCTCGTAGACATTAGTTTCACTTGGTTTCTTCTGTTTCCTATAGTTATAATTATAGTTTTCCTATAGTTATGATTTGAATTCTTGGTTTAGTATGCTAAATGATGGAGGTGATGTTGTTTCATTTTTTTGTAATTGGTGCCTCTGTTTTAGTATCAACTTTGAGTTTCACAATCTCCCATGGAAATAGAGTCTCTTGCAGCATCTATTCTTTCTATGGAAACCTAGTTTTGCGAAGTTTGTTATTGACTGAGATTAGATTTACTTGGCTTTCATCATTTTCCCTTTGGTTTAATTTGGGTTTCGTCTTATCAGCCTTATTTTTCTTGATTTTTATCTCTATTCTGAGGTTTTGTTTGATGCAATCTTTTGTTGGATACAAATATTTTCAATTAAGCAGGACTCTTTTAATGGTGTATGTATTATTCCGTCTACTAATAAAGACCAGGTTTGAGCATTAGATCATGAAAATTTTTAACTCCTTAATTAGCAGATGACGAGAGATTTCATTAAAAGTTTTTTCTTTTCAACAATGAAACTATAAATTTAAATGCATTCCCCATAAACCCCCAACTCCTTTCTCCCTCATTTTGTCTCCTGTGTGTTATTGCTCGTGGAATTCTTTAATGTTGTTATTTGAATAAAGATTTTATGGTTGTAATATGGAAACAGGAGGAAAAGGAATTGCCTAGCTAATTCAAGACTGAAAAGTTTAATTCCTAAGCCCAGCTATATATATAGTTATATATATAGTTGAAAGCTGGCATCAATCATGTCTTTCTTTATAGAAAAATATGAATATAGAAGAAAATGCATCATCATCTCAATTTGTCTTCATATATTCAATTTGTCATGTGTATTCTTGGCATTTTTTAGTGAACAGGTCAATGGATATATACTCTCGTTTTATTTTCTTTTCAAAGTGGTGTCTTGGTATGCTTGAGTAGTTGATTGTGTGTTTTGTGAAAGTTTACCAACTTAAAATATGCAATCTAACATTTTATCTTTGGTTGGGTTAGGATGATTATACTTCAGTTGACGATAGCTGATGATCAAGAGAAACTAATGACAGAGACCTTAGCATTCTTCATGGTGGCAATGATGAGTGAGAAATACCCTTTTTTTTTGTTCTCTATTGCTTGTCTACTGAAATACTAGTAGTTTAGAACCCTTCTTCCATTAAAATGAATGATTTAAGTTGTTCCAGTGTTATGCAAGATCTTTTTAAACATGTACCTATCATATGCAATATACATGTAAAAGCACTTGCTGCAGGATTGAGACATTACACCCTAAGTGGCTAGAATGATCTTGTTAATAATTGGAAAAAAGTCTTCAGTCGAGCCACTATTGTTGTCTTCCACAATTATATCCTACAGGTATGTTTCATTTTATGTCTCATTGTTCAGATATACTCATGCATTTTCTTTTTTCAATATCTCACAACTCTAACTACTAACTATCAAATTTGGTCCTTTTGATTCTACATAGAGTCTCCTGCAAATGTAGCGAAGAGACTGCATGACTGAAGAAATTGTAAATGGTGTCATTGCAAAAGTAGCCCTTTCCTAGATTTACACCTTTTTAATTTCCTTTTGCACTTTTTTCCCCTTCTTTTTGGCCTTCTGCTCCTATGCTGAAGCACATTAGAGATTGCTCTATTCTTAGAAATAATGTAACAAAAGTTCTTTAACATACTCCTATTTCACAATTTAATGCGATAAATACCAAACTTTCAATAAGAATTTTGTTACATAAATATGCAATACAAGAATTTAATG
The DNA here is from genome assembly GCA_035221335.1 of Echites panduratus. Lineage (NCBI taxonomy): Eukaryota > Viridiplantae > Streptophyta > Magnoliopsida > Gentianales > Apocynaceae > Echites > Echites panduratus. The sequence goes on from JAWZTD010000004.1 coordinate 7,297,136, forward strand.
CAACTTCATGTTACCTCTATAGTCAACTGCAAAACACATATATACAAAGTTATCAGACTGCACAAAATCTTTTACTAAATAAAGGGTTGCATTCCTAGGAAAAATATAACTAAACCAACTCCAACCATAACCTTCATTTCTTTACTAAATCATCAATAACAAAAAGGAAAAAGCCTTTTGGCCAAAATATATGCTACCAAAATGTCCAAATATGGTTATTTTCAATATTTGGTAGGATGAAAAGACTAAAAAGGAGAAAAAATTTTCTTATAACCAATTTACTATAAGGGCATTGATGACATTGTATCTTATTTTAGCCAAATTTTGGTCAAAAAATTTTGGCCAAATAGCACTACCCTAACAAAAATTCATAACCAGAATAGGCAACCAGACAGAAATTTTCAATCTCTTCCTCTTGTCTTGGGGAGTGACCTTTCCAAAACTCACAATTCTTGCATTGGAAAATAAAGAAAAATACAAGCATTACTGCAGTTACTGAAAAATTTAGGAGGCATGGAAAAAGGAAAATCCAACCTGCTTATATTGTTACATTAAGGAATCCAAAATTTTTTTAGAGATTTCAAAGACATCATTAACTCCATTAACAACATTAAATTTCATATCATAAAGTACAGAGGTAATCCTTTCCAAAAGGATGCACCACTTTTTAAAGCATAATGTAGAGCTAACAAAGCTCAAGAATCTTTTTCTCTTCAATAAAGACAATGGTGACCTGAGCATGCCAAATGATAACTCCATAGCACTAGCACAAAATTTAGTGTGAAATAAAATATTTGTATCCAACAAAAGATTGCATCAAACAAAACCTCTTAATAGAGATAAAAATCAAGAAAAATAAGGCTGATAAGACGAAACCCCAAATTAAACCAAATGGAAAATGATGAAAGCTAAGTAAATCTAATCTCAATCAATAACAAACTTGCAAAACTCGGTTTCCATAGAAAGAACAGATGCTGCAAGAGACTCTATTTCCATGGGAGATTGTGAAACGCAAAGTTGATGCTAAAACAGCGGCACCAATTACAAACAAATAAAATAACATCACCTCCATCATTTAGCATACTAAACCAAGAATTCAAATCATAACTATAGGAAAACTATAATTATAACTATAGGAAACAGAAGAAACCAAGTGAAACTAATGTCTACAAGATTTGGGCATCTCAGCTCAAGCCCTAATTTTTTTTTTTTTTGTAAAGATTGAAAACTGAAATTAATCCCAAAAGAAACGAACTCACTGTTTTTTGGAGTGAAATAAGGCTGTGGCGGTGGCTCTGACCGAAGTCAGGCTGTTCATCATCGATGAACAGTTGGAATCTCAGTGGCCTAAGATGTCGCAGGTGGTGCTGAAGACCGTAATGACTTTGGAAGTCTCTGTCTTGGTGAGCTCCTTTCTTCATGACGGAATCTGAAAGTTTAGAGAAGGAGTTGTAGTGATGGTGACGATGTCCTTCTCAAGGGTGTCTAAAAGTTTGGAGTAATTAAGGGTTTTCTCTCAAGAGCAAAATCAATGAAGAAACAAGAAAGAAATGGGATTTTGTTTCTCCAATCAAATGACTTCGTTTTGCTTGTAGGAGAAATTTAAACTGATTTCGTTACTTTAACGACTGTCGCACATGCTGTTGTGTGCGATTTTGCACACAATATCTTTTCTCATTAGATAGATTTAGACAGAGAAAGCATAAGTTTTTTTTCTTCTTTTTTTCTTTTAACTTTTAGATGAGGAGAAAATATGCTAGGAGTTTTTAGCAGTGCGATAGGTTCGCCGCCTGATGAGCTGGCGGTTGCTAATAACAGGACACCTTAACAAAAGATTACTGTGGCAGCGTTAGTGAATCAGTTTCTAGAAACCAATTCCTTTGCATTGTCTATACGTATCGATGATGATATCCAACTTACATTCACTTACTGCAACAAGTCAGTTTTACAGCCAAGGTAATTAAATTCATCAATCGAAATAAATGCAAACGGGTTACTTGTTCAATTGAGCAAAGAAATTTGTCTTGGCTCATGATTGAGAATTTCTGTGGGATTTTTATTTTGTGAAATAAATTTCAAAGTGAAGTACCGGTTATACCCTTAGATATAATCTATTTTTTACTTTAAAGAGGTGGCTCCGATAAATTTTTGCCAAAAATTGATAAAAGGACCAAACATGCAACTTAAAAATAATTTAGGGATATAATAAATTTTAAAAAAAAACAAATGGGAACCAAAGTTACGAATCCTAAATTCTTTGGGGACCAAAGACACCAATTTTTCTTATTATTTTTATTAAAAATGAATTTAAATTAAATTATTTGGATTAAAATATTTTAAAACATGTATGAGGAAAAATTTTTATCAACTACATTTGAAAATATGTGATTAATTTGTATTTGTTTGAACAAATTTTATTTAATAAGACTAATTTAAAAGCTTTACATATAAAATTTTGATTGGTTTAATTTCGAAAGAGAAACAATTTAATCAATATGATCCAAAAGTAGTAAAAGAAATAAAATTTTCAATTAAACTTTGATTTTATTTGATTAAATATTTTATATAATGTACACACTAATAATAATAGTTAATAATATTTTTCTTCTAAATAAGAAATTGCTAGTCAAAATTCACATATGCAAATAAGATATAAAAAATCATGACAAAATATATTTAATTAATTTAAAATAGTAGGTATAAGATTTCCATGGAGAAATTCATTTATTATTCTATTTGGGGTGGGAACACATTGAAGGAGGACATTAAGCTTGATCTCAAAACAAACGCACTTTCTTCACAAATACTTAGTTTATTTGATTGTGGAAGCTTCAACTCATTCTTTTGATGAAGAAGGTTGAAGAACACTTCTAATATTTTTAGAAGACCTTTATGGTGGCTGAATAAACTACCTTGATTTTCAATCAATTATTTAGTTTTTGAAAACAAGAAATCAAATATATAAATAATTGATTGAAAACAAAAAATCAAATATATGAAAAGGAATTTCAGGATGATTTTGGATATTTAGTTGTTGTCTTAAAAGGATATTTGTTAGGTGGGTGACTTGTATCCCATATGGTTTTTTGTATGAAGTTTTGCCTTCCTTGAAGGCTATATATAGAAGCCAAGGTTTATGGTTTCAAGTGCACCAACCAAAACTTCATTTGTATACTCTTGAGTTCTCTCTTCCTCTCTTGGGTTTGTGGAGTAATTCTCCAAGACCTATATTCTTCTTTATAGTAATAAAATTTTGCTCCTCTTTGCCTATGGATGTAGGTCAAATTGACCGAACCACATAAATTCTTTGTATTGTTATTTGTTATTGTCTTTGAGGGTCTAAGATTATTTCCTAACAAATTGGTATCAGAGCCAAGATTATTTCTTAGTATGCTCTGTGGTTGTAGTTCAATCGGATCTTGCACATAAGAAAAGAATATTTTGGTCTTATTTGTGTCTTTGTACCTATTGCATCTTTCTGAACCTGTCCAATGAGGTTCTTCGAGAGGTTGCTGCTGAGACCACAGCTAAAGGCATGTGGGAAAAATTAAAGATGATATATATGAAGATATTAGTCAAGAACAGACTCTATTTGAAGCAGAGTTTGTATACATTATGTATGGTGGAATGTACTTCTATGCTCTCACATCTTGACAAATTTGATTCCATTATTATGGATTTGAGTAATATAGAAGTTAAAATTGAGGATGAAGATCAGGCCTTTTTACTTTTATGTTCCCTAACCCAATCTTTTAAATATTTCAGGGATACGATACTTTATGGAAAAGATACTGTCTCTTATGAGGAAATTAAATCTATTCTGAAATCTAAAGATCAGATAGATAGAGATATTACTGGGAAAACTAGTGGAAATCAGGTTGATGGCTTGTTTGTTCATGGTAGATTTGAGAAGAGAGATTCTAACAGAGTAATTACTGTAAAATTTGGTGTGAAATTACTGTAAAAAATTGCATATTAAATTAGAGTGTTATGAATTGAAAAATAAGGAGAAGGTAAAAAGAAAATGGAGGATGAAACCACCGAAGCTAGTGTTGCTGCTGATGAAAATGATTGATAGAGACCAAGGATACAAAGATAAAGTTTATATTTCAAGACTTGAAGATTTTTTGAGGACAAATCCTTTAGGAGGGGGAATGATGATGACCCATGTCCAAAAATACCAAGTGGACCTATCACAAGATCAAGGGCTTCAAAGTTAAGACA
>JAWZTD010000004.1:7301459-7354576 GCA_035221335.1 Echites panduratus
GAAACTAATGAAGAACAAAGTCAGCTAATAATAGACCATGAATAATTATAAATATAACTTTGTAATTTTAAATGTAGATTGAAAGTTTTCTAAAACATTTTTTGCCTAACTATTATTATAGTTTGTAATATTACACTTATTTTATAATTATTTAAAAAAAATTGACCCGAGGGCTCGGCCCATATCGGGATCAGACTGTCTAGGCCCACCAAGCCTGGTAGGCCAGCCCCCACTTCCCAAGCCCGGCCCAACCCCACCCATAGGTCGGCTCAACCGGACCCGTTGCCACCCCTATGTAGGAGTCATTATTTTTAAGGAAAAAGATGAAAGTATATATATATATATATATATATATATATATATATATGAGACTTTTGTCATTTAAAGTTACAACTTTGATCTATGATGAGAAACCAAATTTGACTATAAATTTAATATATTAAATATAAACATTTAATTCATATATTTAAAAATTTATATAAAATATCATATAATTGAATGAATTTAATTTTAATAATTAATATAAAATGGAGTTTATCATGATTACATAAATACTCTCTCAATTTATGAGTTTTTGAAAAGATAGTGATGGCATCCAAAATGATCGGAACCTTTTATACTTTTGGAAAATGTAGAAAGTTTAAGCTAGTTATATTTCAAGCATTAACTAATATCTTGATTTGATAGACAATTCAATACCCGTCAGAAAGTTTTTAATTAAGTACGCTAAAAGAGTTTTATGAATAACACTCATAAAAGATCAAGTTTGATCTTAATTTGATACACTCTAAAGAGAGAAGTTGTTTGTCATAATGATCAAAGTATTGTATGTGTTATAAAGATAGACAATATATAGAGTCCCAAAATTATAAATTAACCTAATACTTAGTAATTAGGGTCTCAAGACACTTATACCCTTAATACATAGGCCAATTAATAAGAAGAAACCAAGAAATCACTGAAAAATCAAAGATATTCAGACCGGAAGCAGGGTTGTCTAGCCCCGAATGCTAAGTCAGATTGGCGCCGAACACTCTCTATCTTGCTTTGTTCTTGCTCGTTTTGCTTGCTTTCTTCATCTTTCTTTGATGTTTTCTTCTTGGATTGACATAACATGATATTGACTACATCAAGAAGAGTTTTGCTGGCCTTCTTTATCTCATCTTAGAGCTTGAATTTGAAATATAAATAAATCTTTGTACAAGAATTTCCGTCCATTAATTTCTTGAGCAATTTTAACCTAGACTTTCTTTGTTCTTGAAGTGTCATTCTTGTACATGAGATTCCTTGCAAAAAACATGTATTCTTTTAGGTCATCACTTGCAAAGTTATCATTAGAAAGCTTCCATGATTTGATACTTATAAGGTACGTCTTTGTAAACACATTTTCTTCCATGAATGTTAACTTCAAAGTATTCTTCCTTTGATGGCATTCAAGATGATCCAACCAATGCTTAGTTTGCTCCTTGATATCTGTGACATAGATATTTATAAAAGTTATTAATTATTTTAAGAATTTAGAAGGGAAAAAAAGTAGATAATTGCTTTGGTTTAAATTTTTAAGAATTTAGACCAAATCAATGTTACTACTAAACTAACATATAAAAATTCCAAGAGGGAAGTAAATGAAACACTATAATAATAATCAGATTTGAAGATAATTGCTTTGATTTAAATCATTTTTCACGTTTAAGAAAATCGTGAATGAATCAATGATTCCATTCTTAATGTTACGCCTATTATTAATTGATGATTATTTTATTGTTCAAGTTCTAATTATGCAGGATAATCTAATCCTTTTTAATTACTCCTAAAATTTCGTTTTAATTATCTTAAAAAAATATTTAACTTGAATTAAGAAAGATAACTAATGAATTAAATTTTAAATTAAATTGTCTAAAATATCTTTCTAAAAAATTAATCAAAGTTATACTCTCTTCAGAAATTTACAAAAATTATTAATAAAATGGTTGTTTAAGACATTTTCAAAAGTATATTAGCAAAGAAATTATTTTAGATATTTTCAAAAAGTATATTAGAAAAGAAATTAATAAATACTCCAGTTGAAATAAAAAAATTGCCATATAAATTAAATAAATATATTTCAGAATTAAAATAACATGCAAAAAGGAGCGGAGAAAATAGTGATTAAAATAATCTAATATAATTTCTTTAATATATATATATATATATATATTTATCATCATTATTACAGATCTGAGGAGGTAAGTAAACGATGGACCGGAACCTGAAACAAGGCGAGATCACCACCATTTGGGCTTGAGGGCCTTTTTGTCTTTGACAGTGTAACCCTGAACAAAGCCCACCTGGTATTTCATCTTCAAGGGTACCATATGACAAAGTACTAAATCTGAGTCCTTGGAGGGAGAGATCATCTGCTCTGCTCTTAAATATGGGAGAGTAATCATTTTAGAGTTCTTTAGACGACCGCCATGGGCATCTTGGAAGAGCTTGAAAACTCGTAAAGGTATGTAGAAATTATGTCCTTAGAGCTAGTGCACCAACAAACACAATCTGTCCCATCTTTCTTTACTCTGCGAGCAAATTGTTACTACTGTTGAAGTTTTGTTCTGTAAGGCAACAACAAAACCTACTGACACTGCCAAAATTTTATATAAACAACTTTTTTATACCTAATTTCAGGAGGAAATCCAGGACCAGACTCAGAGAAAAATCACTGGGATGCACGAACACTTTGAGTGCTCTTTGATGGGTCCTTGGACTCTTTAACATGATCTGAATCTTTTGCATCCAGATCTGTCCCTTGAAATATGACTCGAGAATTGCGGTACTGACTGCCAAACCCGGTGCCAAATCCCCATCCAAGGCCAAAACCAACTCCACAGCCTCCACCTAAACAACAGTGAGAATTTCAGTCTAGAAAAGACCATTTGGGTTGGGGCAAAACATTTAAGGCTATGTGGTAGTTTACCTGCGCCGAGGCCAAGAAAACTTAGAGGCATACCTGACAAGAGAAAAGGATTTTGTCACAAAATGAGAAACTTGACGTAACTTCAGGAGCATCAAAGTGAATTTGATGCCTTTGGAACAAACAAAGAAAGAGAACTGCATATACCCAAAAAAAGAAAAGAGAAAAGAAGCACTGCATTGTGTCACATTTTGAGTCAACTATGCAAAATTGGCATCGTATTACAAGCAGAAGTGGTCACAAATGACACAGCCTATACAGAAGTGGGAGAAGGAGCAAGATTTGTTGTTGCCAATGAACCTCTATCTTCCCTGGTAAATTCTGATGGGGTGTTAAAATCACAAATCTGAGAAAAAATAAGCATTGCCGCTTCTGTTTTGACAAACAGCTAATTAGCAAGAACAGCTTTCTGGCTTAAGCATTAAGCATCACTACATCTAGGCTCTACTCCCTAGATGGGACAAAGAGTATACTCTGTCCACTGCAGAAAGTTGGAGAATGTTCTCATGTTCTCACAGCATGTGGAGATAAGATCAGAAGGACCGTCCAATACACTCCCTAGTCTGTCACAGTGTATCACCAACCTTTAGCCAATATATAGTTCAGGCTTCTAAATTTTTCACATTTCAATCATATGAAAGGAAGAGGTAAATGTGGCGGGAAGATATTAGACGGCACTCGGTAAAAACATACCGTGACAAAGATACACAATGGTTATGGTAACTGCACTTGCAAAATTTTATTTTACAGCTCTCCAGTTCCAAGTGTATCATTTTTGCAAAGAACAACAAAGTTATTAGCATTACTAAAATAATACCCAGTGCTGCGAACAGCATGGAATTTCCTCTTGTCCAGGCAAAGTTTCAGAACATAAATTACTCAATTATCTCCTAGAGCAATCCACCCTGATATCTTAAGGGGGCAAAATGGCAAGTATCTCTAATTGTTCAACATCATCAATTAATTACCACAATATCTGAAATAATCGGGGGCTTCCTCACTCAAAAATAGCCACCTTCTTAGAGTCTAGTTTTAAATGACAAATTCACAGCTGTAATGCTTTCATTCATATTGTGCCATGAATTTGAGTTTTCATCCAATTTCAAGGGCAGTGACTCATAGTATTGCTAAATTTTATCAATCCCAAGTGATTCCTGGCTCTCAGCTTCTGAATGACTCCATGGCCATATGCCATTAATTATGGAAAAGAGAAATTAATAAATAGCAAAGTTTTTCTTTTGAAGTAAAGAACATATGAAAGAAATTAATAAAGATGGTATCTTCAAAGTCCTGCTAATTCATTGATTACATAAAAACTCTAGATCATATTCCTTTGTGGTTTGCAGATTTTTTTATTCTATAGCATGTCAGATTATTTTCATACTTCTATTTATATTCTTGGAGCCTGATTTAGAGCGTTAAGTGTCATATTTCGTAGACCCCCACAACCTCACATTTTCCATCCTTTCGAGTTAATGCAACAAAAACAAAATTCCGAGAGTTGAATTCCAGCTGCTAATAACTCAAAACTCATTTCATATAAAAAGTGTCACCCCAATTAGTTTAAGAAAGATCACAGTAATAATTCCAATTCCACTTATCCCCAGAACAAATCAAGATAGTCAACTTCTCAGTAAAGTTTAAAGCTTTTTCATTTCAAGGGTGTTCCCTTTATAATTAATTAACACATTTCCCAGTAAAGCATTAGCTTGTAAAACTTGTTCATTCACAATTGGAACTGCAAACCCAACAGATTATAAGTTAAAAAGAATAAAGCAAAAGACACAAGTGGAATCAAAGGTTCCCTTTATCTGAGATATTTTCAGCTGATCTAACTGGACAGGAAAATGATAAAATTTAATAACTTGAACACAACAGCAGAAACAGACCTCCAAAACCCCATCCAACCCCGAAGCCGCAACCAACCCCAAAACCTGAAAGTAAAATTTCAAACGGGAACGAAACATGTATCAGTGATTGCAAAAGCAGACTAAATTACACAACAAAAAATAACTAATATATTTGCATCAACTATTCAAATATGACCAAGAAAACATACCAAGACCTATTCCAGTTCCATTAAAATTCGTCATCACCATTGTTCCTCTACGAGTGAATTGAGTATTTTGCCTATGGATTTCGTCGGAGGGTGGGATCTTGGGGAGGAGTTGGAAGAATTTTACAGCGGCACCACCGGGGAGAAAAATTCAGAATGTTAGAAAAGCAAAAAAAGAGGAATAATGATAGGCCCAATTCAAAGAGGTACTGGACCTAGGAGTGATAGTGAGATATGGGCTTGGATTTAATATTTTTCATGTACCTTCGCAACTTCGGCAGTTGAAATTTTACAGGCCACCAGGATGAACACTAACTTGTAGCTGGTTCAGGCTTCGATTCCGTTAGTAATTTTCTTAATTGATCGGTTACTAATTTTAAGTATGTAAATAAATAGATTAAAATCAATTGATTTGTAAATGATGACAAGTCGACTGGTAAAGCAGTGATATAAACGAGCTCCAGATATAAAAGTAATAAAATATTAGAATTTAGGTTTCGAATTTTATATTACATATTTATGTTAACTTTCTATTATATAATTAAAAATTTAATATGTATTTCATAAAAAATCAAGTATGGTTTAATTTTTTTTAGAATTTAATATATTAAAATATATTAATTAAATATCATATGTAATATTTTTATTAATATTTTATTAATATAATATTGAATGACTACACAAATATATAATGATAGATTTGAATCCAAATTTGAGTCATAAAACAACAAAAGAAAAACATTGTTTGATTGACGGTGATTGTCCAATAATTTCACCAAATTAGTTATGTCTAAAATAGCTTGAAAATCAGTTCAAGAAATAAAAAATCATTTGTAATCAATTTTGAGTGAGATAAGTCAATTAATGATAAAACTAAAAATTTCTTTTGCATTTATATCATTTTATATATATATATAAAAAAAAACTGATAACCTAATCAAACGTGAAACGGACAATAATATTTGTTAGTCAAAACTGATTTAACAACTAAATTGCCCTTAATTATCGTGAGCTTGTGAGTTAATTGCAGCCTTTGTTTTTTCCCCTCGCCTAATGAAAAAGTAGGAAAAAACAATGCAAAATCAAGAACACAAGGACAACAGATGTTTGCATCAGAACTCGCTTTTCTGAGTCATTATGATTAATCTATGAGGAAGAGGTACATAAGCCGGGGACAGACACAAGAAATTCAAACTCATCTTTTGCAGCCGCATTTTCTTGAGACCTCCCCGCATTGTACTTCATTAATTTCTTTGTTCCACAGTTGGAAATTAAGTTTGAAAATTAGGGAGAAGATCATTTCAAAGCAAGAAGGGGACCACGATGATTTCGCTTGCTGATAATATATATATATATATAAAGGAAAGGAGACCATCAGATCACGAACTCTTTCTTCTTCATCATCATCTTTTTGGCAGTGGTCCTTCTGCATCTACTCTACACCACACTTGTCTGAGCATTTCATTCTCGAAGGTTTCAAACTTTCAACTATATCGTAAGCTTGTCCTCGTATCTCAATGTAAATCTATATATGCATATCTTCCAGAGCTGCAATAATCAGAGGTGAACAAATCCCTGCATACCATATATTATTGAAGAAAAATAGCAAATGTGGCACCTTGTGACCTAATAGTTGGAAGGTGGGGTTTGTATAACGCAGATTGTGAGTTCGATTTGATCTTCCTTTACACTATAGCCTTAGAGAGTCAATTTACACAAGTCTAGAACCTTACATTATATTTTTAAGTGTCTATATAAACTTATTCTAAAACTGCTTATAAATTATGAAAAAAAAAAGAGCAAATGTGGAAAGTTGTATAAAGTGCAAATCTAGCATGCCTAGAATGATGCAATTCCTCAAGAAAAGAAGAATGAAAATTTTGGACTAATTAAGAAGGATATATCGTACTATGGAATAATGAAATAACAAAACCGGAAGGGAAATGCTAAACCATTTCCAAAATTTATCCAAACTAAATAGAATGACATCTATATCCTTTTTCGAAAGTAGTTCCAATTGTGATGGTCTGATGGATATTTAAAATATTTTACATAAACATTCGATTTTGAAATGTTTCAGCTTAATTGATCCACTCCATTTGGAGAAAGGAATTTAAGAGTCTAGAGAGCAATATTTTATTAATCGAGAAATTAAAACATATGTGAAGATAATAAATTCCCTTTCATAGATCAGCAAGAACAAGATTAAAAAAAAAAAAACAGTGAAAGTGAAAAGGCAACACTCACGGAAGTGAAGCTTTTATATATGGTGATTGTTCCGATATATGATCTGCTCTGCTAACAGGAAAAAGTAATTGTGAAAAGGCACACATATATGGAAATGGAGCTTTATCTTAACTCCCTCACAACTTTCCACATATCCTCTTCCACTGAACATTCCATAATATTCTCAGCTTCCAACACTTGACAAAAGTAAGAAAAACCCTAATTCCCGGAAAAGAAAAAAAACCAAAACCCTAGTTTTATCATTTTTCTCTATTCAGCTGTATATATATATATATCATCAATTCTTGTAAGAGAATTGAAGATATACCTATAGCAACTCTCCGGCATTTCCAGTACTTATAAATTTCTCTCTCAAATTCGTAAACATGGCTAATAAACTGACCGCTTCCGTAGCCGTTGATGGTTGCTTCTTTTGCACCATGAACGAACCAGATTTATCAGTCAGAAGAGCAGGAATTATAAACTACTTCAGGAACTGCACCGATCAAATTGAAGATCAACAGCTTGTTCTGGTGCTGAGCGGGTTATGGAGCATCGCCATGACCGAACCCGACAGCGAGGAGTTTCCTTCTCTCGGCATCTTTGAATTCATGGCAAAACTTTTAGATAAATGCGTCCATGACAGAGATTTTCTTCTTAGAAATCAAAATATCTATATTACCTACTACGCGGCTCACATAATCGGTTCCTACACAATAAACAGCGTCAAATTAGCCGTCAAAGCCGTGGAAGCAGGCGTAATTCCTCCACTTCTGGCCCTACTGAGACCCGGAAATATGATGAGCTGGGTGGAGCAACGAGTCGCGATTAGAGCACTAGGACACCTGGCAAGTTACGAAAAGACATTTGAGTCCCTATCTGTGTACGGAGACGAGTTGGTCCGATTAGCCATGCACATAGCTTCAACGTGTGTTGACGTGGTCTATGACGCTTTCGTGGGAGTAACGGGCAAAAGGTTGAAATTGAAATACCAATGCGACCTGTTGACCAGAGGAGTGAATATCGGTGACGCGGAACAGGAGAATCGGAAAGCGGAGGAGTGGACTAGTCAACTTCAGTGTTGGTGCATTCATCTTCTAAATTGCTTTGCCGTCAAACAGAGGTCGTTGGACTTGATCTGCAAGAAAGAATTCTTGAAGGAATTATGTGGGATGTGGGGTGGATTGACGAATCACACCTCACCGGCCGGGATCGGACTGATTAGAATTCTTTGTTACAGTAAATTTGGAAGAAGAAGAATGGCAGAGTCCAAGGATGTAATGGAGAATTTATGTAATCTATCGAGATCTTCTGATGATTGGCAGTATATGGGCATTGATTGTCTGTTGTTACTTCTCAAAGATCCAGATACGAGGTACAAAGTTATCGAAACTGCCACTTTGTGTCTTGTTGATTTGATTGAAATTAGGCAAGTTGGACGTGGGAGGACAAATTTTGGTGAAGAAATCATAAGAACCCTCACCAAGGAATATTTCAGATTAAGAAACTATAAAATTCAGAACCGGGAATTTCATCAAGCCTTGGATAAGATATGGGATTTCAAAGTAAAGAAGAGAAGTACCCCGTTGAATATTGAGAAATCCCAAGAGCAGAGAACATTGGTGACATTGGTAAAACAACAAGCAGATCATAGGATTTGGTTGGGAAAGATTGAAGAAGCAGTGAATAAATATACAGAGGCTATAGAGTTGTGTCCATTGAGATTCAGAAAGGAGAGAATGGTGTTGTATAGTAATAGGGCTCAGTGTCATTTGTTATTAAGGAACCCTGATGAAGCCATCAGTGACACAACCAGAGCTCTTTGTCTTTCTAGTCCTCCAAATTCACACCGTAAAAGCCTTTGGAGGAGATCACAAGCATATGATATGAAGGGATTGGCTAAAGAAAGCTTGATGGATTGCCTTATGTTCATGAATGGCCGCTTCAAATCAGAAGGCAAGCCGGTGAAAGTACCTTATTATGCTGTCCAGATGATTTGCAAGAAAATGGATTCAACGTGGCTCTTTAAGAGTGCTCAATTAAAGAAGGTAACAAATTCTGCAGAAAAGCCAAAAGATTCACAACGTGATGACCAGAACATAAATGGAAGCCTAAGAATCTGCATAGGGAGCAAGGGTTTTATTAATGCAGGTAAGTATGATCAAGACATAAGTATATATTTTATTAATGTAATAATTATGTTTTATTTTAAAATCCAACATATTAATTTGTGGCTAATTTTAATTAGCTGCATGCATTATTGATCAGGTCTGTCCAATACCAAAGAGCCATTGGCTCAAAATGATGGAAGCACCAGAAGAAGGCTGGAAAGAGTTAAACTTTGGGGGGAAGAAAGGGAAGCTGCATGTTATAAAATGGAATATTAATTGAAGCTAATTGTTTTACCAACCTTCAGCATTCTTATGGTAAACTTGATGACCTATGCATGTGTCCGGCCAGTTACTGGTAGCTAGTAAAAACATGCATCTGTTTCTGTGATGGTATAACAAATTCCCAGAACCCAGAAATATTGTTGGGGTAAATCGGTTATTACCTTCTGAACTTCATTGATCATTTTGAACAGTTCTTTCTACTTCATTTGGAGATCTGAAAATCTGAGGGATTATTTAGGAGAATCTGAGGGAACCCATTTGATCTTTCTTTATATTTATATTTATATGAAAGTGGAAAGGACCACAAGTCCACAAAATAGACTGAACATGCAATGCTTCATCCTTTTATTATACACATATCTGGTAACCTTTGCAATTCGTACATAATCCACCCATGACTTGATGGGATTTCAAAATATTTCTTTTTCTTTCTTTTTTTTTTTAATGCTAGTTGCCCATCTCGTTTGTTCAAACATGGGGAAAAAATGAAAATAGTAACTCTTTTGTAACTTTTTAAACTCTATGTTTCTTATTCATTAATATAATTTAGGCTTAAATTGTCATATATTTATTAGGAAGATGAATTTAGAAAGAATAGGAGAAAGAAAAAAAAAAAGGAACATATATAAGAACGAATCAAGAGAAGTACTTGATATGATTGAAAACTTAACATCAAGAATTTTTATTATATATTCTTTCCGTTCCTATTTAAGTCATTGGCATAATTTAATGGATATTTTATTTATTTTTTTCATTATTATTCATTTTCTTTATAAAATATTTTTTTTCTCTCTTTCTTAATTAATGTTATTTTCCATAAAGATATTTTTTTTTAAAGGAAATTATCTTAATATTGAAAAAATAATACAAATGATATACAAATAGGGACCGGGGGAGTATATGTGTATATATGCATTTATATATTATGGTGTCTACTACTAGCAATTAACCACAAACTTCACTAGCAAAATATCGTCTTGGAATTATGTGGAGTCAAGAATAAATGGATCGATTCAGTTCAGAGAATGATGAGAAGGATCGAACCAGAATTGGAGGAAGATGGTTGATCACCAAAAAATCTATATAAGATCATCAATTAACCAATTAAGAATTATATTATAAATCTATTGTAAAAGTTGAATTTGGAAATGCCAATGATTGAATTTTCTACTCAATTTATAATTCAACAGAATATTAGAGAGAAGTTCAAATCTTGCTGCAGGGAAATTAAAACTCTCTCAAGCCTTTGTTGCCAGAAACTATCAGCGTACGTAAAGAAATTCGACCAATTTATATATCTTTATAATCTGTTTGTGAATTATGACTGATTGATTTGTTGTGTTCCTGAATCTACAAGAAATCCACTTCATGTCTCTCCTCTCCTCTCCGGTTTTTTTTTAGCTTGTAACTGCTATTTGTGGATGTGCAAAAAACCCAATCCAATAATATATTGGTAAAATTTGAACTTAAAGCCTATTATTTAACCTTTAACCACTCCATCCAAAATTAAAAGCTGCATTATTTTTATATTTTTAATTTGTTTGTAAGCGTTTGGTAGTAAGCGATCGTATGTGGGAAATCATGGTTGAACTTTGGAGATGGGATGTAAAGAATAAAATAAAAGGACTTATATATATAATATGTGCTTATACTGAAAAGCTATTAGTTTGAGCTCTAATTAATTTTTTAATTGTCAAAGTTAACAATTAACTGTATTTTTTTAATAGAAAATAATAAAAATTTATCAAATACCACAAGATTTTAGTTTATCTTTTTAAGATTTACTATTATAGGTGATGGAGCTCAAATTTTTGAGCTCCGACTAAGTCTTTAAAGGTCAAAGTTCACAATCAACTGTCTCCTTTTTAAAGAAAAAAATTCTTAAACAATTTTTTTTAAAAAAATATTTTATAAACTAAAATCTAAAAAATCTTAGAAGTACTTAATTAATTTTCATAAAAAAAAATTGACTGTTAAAGATTTAACTGGAGGTCAAAAATAAATTAAGATTTGTTGCTCATAATAATATTTATAGACATTTCTTTTTAACTTTGAACTATTCAAAAGAAACTTTCAGTATAATCTGTTTGTACCATTCCGTATTAGCTGCAAAATATAGGAAGCATTGACCATAAATTTCGGTCAAGAAGAGGATAAAAATGTATAAAAGATCATGCGTTCTGGCCATCAAAACCCTACACTGTCGTTCCTTGTTTGATGCCACTTCCACGGTAAAGACAAGCCAGAGATGAATTAATTCGTTGTTGAAGAAGTCATAAATAAATGCTCCATTTATCCAAAATTAAAAATTTTTATTTTTAAATATATTTTAAAAATTGGATGTTCAATCTAAGTGATTTTAAGTAATTTCTACTTATCGAGTAGCTATATAGATCTTTGAAAATGGAACCACAGTCTCCCCCCCTTTTCTTTTGGACCAAAAGAAATGCATGGATAAATTTTAAGGGCCGTTAGCAAAATTTTCTTGATGGGAGTGAAAACACTACATGTATGGGAAATCCTATACTTGTAAAGTAACAATATATGAGTGAAATACTTTTTTCATTTTTAATTACGGATAAGCTCATCTCACGCTTCACTTATTAATTATGTTCACTCTTTTCTTTTAAAATAGTTATTTCATTCTTCTTTAACGGAATATTAAGAAAAGAAGAATTTTTTTAAAAAGAAAAATAATTACTTTAATATTAACAAAAATAAACATAAACTATCTATAATTGGGCCAGGGGGAAAGGTATTATCAAGAATTTTGAACTCTTAAGGTACCCAAAAGTATGTAGTATAGTAATCATGTTAAAACCAGCGTGGGTTGATTAGAAATGATTTTGTCTCATGAGGCATGGAGAATGGAAATCATTCCAAGAAATGTTGTCTTTAAAATTATAGTATAGATAGGAAACTATTAGCGGTTCCTCCCAACACTTCGAAATCGGAGCAGGAGGAAGGGTTCCAGGGAAAAAGCCCATAATGCAAATTTCGGAATTATCCCAAATTTATTATTTTCTTTAAGAACAGAAAAAAGAAAATACAAGAACCT
This sequence comes from Echites panduratus, assembly GCA_035221335.1. NCBI lineage: Eukaryota > Viridiplantae > Streptophyta > Magnoliopsida > Gentianales > Apocynaceae > Echites > Echites panduratus. The sequence goes on from JAWZTD010000004.1 coordinate 7,314,143, forward strand.
GCAATTTCAGAACGATCCTTCAATATTACAGTTGAAATAAAATTTTTACAGAGGTGAATGTCAACTGTCTAAGTTATATGGCCCAACTAAGCTTTGAAACTTAACAGTTAAAAAGCTTGAGGGAAGAGAAAACCTCCTTCAACCAGAGACTCCTGACACTGAGAGTTCAAAGGCAACTGGTGATTTATATACATTTCAGAAAGACTTTGTGTCTAATTTCAAAAGTCTCCAATAAACTGAGTTTCTTCTAGCTAACTAAATTACGTCGGTGTTAGTTCGTTGTTCCTACCGGTGACTGGGGGCCTAATGATTCTAGAAAACTACTTGCAAAGACTATGTCTTCAGATATCCATCTTCAGTACAATATTATTGAGGTTGCCTTCGTGCGATTTGCCAAATGCAGCAACTTTGGCCCTGTATGCTGCTGCAGCTGCAGCTGCCACACTAGTCCTTACCCTTTCTCCTTGAGGAATTTCACATGTTTCGCTCAGGGAGCTAAATCTTAACTCAGCAGGTGGAATGAAACAGTCCACGGAGAGACCAGGGACATTGAAGGCTACTTCCTCAATCGTCCAAGCTTCCTCCATCCTGGTCTTGGTGTGACTCATTGCAGTGTCACCGAATTTAAAGAGAGTAACCACTGATCTTCCAGAGTGAGCAATCATGATCCCCTCAACAGGCCTGTAGTCCTCAAGAAATGAATTGATTGTAGTTTCCCAGTAAACTGCATCACCTCCATTGGTCTGAATACGGGTCAAATGGGAGTCTTCCAAGTGAACTAGAAGACCTGTTTTCTGGCTGAAATAGCCAAATAAAACATGTCTTATGATTTCAGCAGGTCCTTCACTCCTAGCTTTCAATGTGTGTGGATCAGTGCACAGCTTGAGAACAAAGCAATCCTCGCCATTTATCTTCTTCTCTCCAGTACACCTTGCACTGGCAAACATGTTTGCTGTGGTCCTTGGATCAAGTCCCTGAAAAGTGGAAGAGATTTCTTGATGGCATGTAAAAGTTATAAAAGAAACATTGAGTAATGCTGACCAAACATTACCTGAAGAGCACGACGCAAGGGCCTAACGGGCCCCTTGGCAGCATGGGCACCAAGCCAGGGTGTATGCCTCCAAACTAGCTTCCCATTACATCCTGCATGAACCTTGCTACCACCAAGAGCTAGTTCAACATACCACATGTCAGGATTCATCTGCCAGAGCACAAATCCACCTGACTCGGTAGCTTTAGAAGGATTCCTGCCCTTTATGACCTTTGTAGCAGTCTCAATATCTGATGACAGCATCTTCACTTTTCCCATTGCATAAGCATTATGAATTGTGTTTTGCAGCTTCTGTCCCCCGGAAGCAGCTGTATATTGCTGCAGTATGTATTGAGCAGATGAAGTTTCCTGCAAGGCAATTTCTTATTACATGAAAACCATTTGAACAAAAGCTTCGGCTCTTTCCCAGATTTTCCCCCTCAATAAGTTAAAACACCTTTAACTCACTTATTTTCTAATCAGTAATTATTCCAAGATTTACAATTATCACTTATTTTCCAACACCACGAATGGTAGCTGAAATTGAGTTTCTCAGAAAACCACAAGCTACATGAATAAAATTTAAACAAAATGATTGATCCATAATCACGATCAAAATACAAATGTAATGCAATCCCTTCTCCAACCCATATGAACCCTGCATTCATAATTTCTACTTTGAATACCCACGATAAACAGAAAATTCCCAATTCCAGAAAGTGGGTTAACTTGAAGCACTAGAAGTCAAGGGCTACGGTGAAACGACCCAAAATGCCCAACATTATTTTGGTAGACAAACAACACAGATAGTGTAGTTGTAATGAAATCAGACAAAGAGGCACATAATAAGCTATTCAGCCATCTAATCGACGACCAATAGCCTAAACACAAGATTTCAAATATCTAAACTGACCATCATAATTTTTTTAAGAAAAATACAAAATCAATTTTTTACATGGAAGAATTAGTCAGAGAATCAACTTTCTTAGTCAACCCTCACAAACAGGAAAATAAAAGGCCACAACTCTTATAAAAATGTATCCTCCGAACAAAATAATGGAAAAGAGATGGTAAAATGACTATACTGCAGTACTTTAACAATTTTTTTAATAAGTACTAATAAGTTCTACTCTGAGAGGAAGAAGAAGAGAGATACTAACAATGGGGGTGTCTTTGATGCTCAGATGAGGCAGAGGATCGTTGTTACAGACGTGCACCGGAGCAAGAGGTGCACCCAACACACCAAGCAGCAACCTCAGATCGGACTTCTGATAACCAGACCCTGAGCCGGCAGTGGAAACAGAAGGAGCCCTACAGAGCCAATGTCCCCACTTCTCACTCCTAGAGTCTCCATCTTCAGGTCCATTGGGATCCGGACCTTCTCTCAACGGTGAAAGAGTATCCACACCAGGTCTCAAACTTCCCGATCTCGAAATGAAAACTTCCGGTGGAGCAAAATGACTACCCTTCCTCCGCCTTCTGAGTCCCGAACCAGAAGGAGATGGGCTTCTCCCCCTTGACCGTCCCGGCGATAAACCCCTTACTACTTCCTCCTTCAATGCTGAAAAGAATCCTTGCTTTCTCTCCATATTTACACAAGAAAACCAGTTAAAACAGATAACCGATCACTGATCAATCTACTACAGCAAAAAATATCCAACGAGCTGAAGTAGAGAGGCAGTGTGAAGAAGGAAATTGTGCTGAAACTGGAACTACAAAGAAAAGAAGATATCAGTGAAGAAAGCAGGAAAAGGGAAAGGGAAAGGGCGAGAGAGAGAAACAGAAAAAGATGGCGTAGAGCATGACGTTACAGGGAAGCAATACATTTTGATTTTCATGGTTTAGGGAGTAATATATAGAGTATGTGGGTCCCACTAAATAATGTATGGGCCGTGTGATCTTTCAGTCAAAACACAAAAGAGGTTTTTTAATGCTTAAAGACAAAACTACCCCTACTTTTCTACTGCAAGTAAATGAATCTTTATTAATATTTCTATTTTTGGTACATATGCATATTTCTATATTTCTTCTCCCCATTGCCTCTAATGTTTATTAAATTACAGAATAATTTTTTTTTTCAACTTAAAAAGTTTTTATTTTAGATAAAGGTTAAAAGAAAATGTGGTCTTGTAAAAGAAATTCAGCTTATATTTTTAAAAAATGCTTATACTTTCCAAAGATAATTTATATTAGAAATTACGTAATTAATATTTTTATTTAAAAATCAGAATATTTTAAGCAATTTAAAAATCGATCTCTCTAAAAGTTCTGTGGGTCCTCCTTTTTTTCAGCCATTCTTCCTCAAATAGATGATATATCCTCCTTCACAATATTTCTTCATCGTAAAAATTGGAGATCATATAATATGTTACCATTTATTATTGAAATAAAAATGATTTTGGTAGGATTATTTTAATAATTTAATTCTCTCGCCAACAAAATTTGACACTTTTTTTTTTATCTCTTTATTTCTCTTTTCGTGCAAGTTAAAGTTAAGACCAACCAATTCCTTTTAATTCTTTCTATCTTCTTTTTTTTTTTTTTCAATTAATCATCCTCCAAAAATCCATCCCTTTTTATGTAATAATACCATTGCTACTTGAAAAATCATTTTTTTTTTATTACCATTGAAGATAATATAAGTTAAGTAATTATAATTCTCCCTCGATTCGGAATTGAAATATCTCTATTTTAATATTAAAATGTTTAGAAATGAATATTTTATTTTCTAAATTAATTATAAAATTTTCTTAAAAAATCAATATTAATAAGTTTAAAATGAATTAAGTCAATTATTTTTCTTAAATTCTATATAAATCAAAATAAAATATTTAATTTTAAATAAAATAAATATTATATATTGCATTAAAAGATATGAATTGGAGAATAGTATTTTCAGAACATCAAACAAACCAAGGACAAGATAGTAATTTCATACACCGGAGAAAAACAATTTGGAATATATTCTTGGGGTTGGGGAGCGCCGTGATTAGTGAATACCATGACCTGTAGGATCGCAGGGAGGAGAAACGTAGAGTCCCTAGAATCAATGGTAGGTTTGTTATGTTATTGTTATACCGCTACAAATTTTCCTTTTCTTTTTTCTTTTTGGGTTGTCGTTTTCAGTTTTTCTTCTGTGCTGTATTGGCTGTGCCCTCGTCCCTCTCTGGCCTTCTTTTTGTAGCCGTGGATTTTGATGATTATTTTCCAATCGGTGGCTTAGGGGGGCGGAACGGAAGGGGAAGACCCGTGGGCCAGGGCTTGGCTCGTGGGAGTAGCTACATCTGCGTGAAGAGATAAGAGTATTTTTCGTGACTCGAAAAATCATTATTAAACGCCATATTATTTTTTCTTTCTATATTTTCATTTTATTCCATCACGTCTTTTACCTTCATCTCACTGATGACTTTTTTCACCTTCACCATTACATATTTCATGTATGTAAATTCAAATGTGAAGTGAATGGATCTTGAGAGGGACTGCCGAAATGACTTTTGCCCCCTTCGCCATTACATATTTCATTTTTGTAAATTCAAATATGAATGGATCTTGTGAGGTACTCCCTCCGTTGTTTTTTTTTTTAAGTTGTTTAAGGTTTTGAAACATAGATTAAGATAATAATTGATTTATTAATTAATATTTTTTTAGATAAAAATATTCTTATAATAAATAATATTCATATAAATTCAATCTTTAAAAAAATTAATGTGATTTAAATGGTAATATTGAAAATTTTTTTATTATATGCTTCTTGACAAATAAAAAAAGACCAAACATGCTTCTTGAAGATGCAAAACGACTTCTATTTTTAGATATGCTGTTTTTTTTCTAAAACGCCTACTAAAAAAACAGAAAGAGTAATACCTTTTTACTAAGCAGTGAGTTTGATTTTCTTAACAAGTTTTCAGTCTTCAGAGGAACTAACATTACAAATTACATTTTTTATGAACTTTAATACGTGCTTATATTTCTTGTTACGTTCAAATATTTTATCTTTTATTGAAATTAGTTTGAATCCTTAGTTTGATTTACATTTTTAATGTCAGACTCGTCTTATTCACGAATACCTAAGGTGCATGTTCATGTACTTTGAATTTATTTGGATTCTTTTTCTAGTTGTACAAATTACTTCATCCGTCATTATTTATAAATCACTTGATCTTAATCTCCTACATCATTAAACATAAATTATTGTTATTAATTTATCAAATATTTTACTGATTTTTACCATATTGTCCCCATTTTTTTCTTTTTTCCCTAGTTACAACTGTCTAATTAATTAAAATCATAAATTGGAACATCTTATGAAAGAAAATATTACCTCTATTCAAACAATATAACGAGTTAGTTGTCATTTCACATGGATTAAAAAATCTTAAATACTTCTATGTCAAAATAATTTTATGTAAAAAATAATCATTTTCTCTCCCCTTAATGACTTCACTCATCTTTTTTTTTTTAATAAATAAATGAGAGTATCCATGGAGGATAAAAATTGAAAAAAAAATATTATAATGATGCATTGATAATTATAAAATGACTTGTATCGTATGATAAATAAAACCATTAAAACAACTTATATTTTATGATAGATTACTTAATTTTAATAAAATAATTATATATAACTTACTTGTTTTTCCAATTAACGTGATTGGGTGAGGAAGAAAATCCGTCTCCTTAGACTCGAGAGGGTGCAAATTGCATTGTATTAATGATGGAAATCGGTTTAAGTGTAGAGGAAGTGGAGTAGTCATTATTATACACACCAATAAATGCTTATAATTTACTTGAAAGTTTTGTTTCCCCTTCGCAGAAGGAAAGCGGTAGAATACTCGTTTTGCTTGAAAATAAGTAGAGTTCTACCGATATTTTCAAGAGATATTTTTCGATGTATATATAAATACACATTATATTAATAAAATGGACCCGTCTAATATTATTATTTCTTTCAATTCTGTGTAATTTTTAACTCTCTTTTTTAGTTCTAGATCAAACCTTTAAATTAATTAAATACTTAATTCAAGAAAAATTATATTTCTATATTTTCAATAAAAAAAATATATGAGTAAGAAATAGGGAGAAACATTTAATTGTTTCACTCATTAATGAAGTTGTGAAATTATTTATGTTAATTACATAACAAAATCATGAAGAATACGTATAATTAATCATCATACGAGGTAATTATACAAACCCATAATCAATCTGATTAATCAAGATATTCTAAACCCTTTACGATTCAAAAGTGAATAATTATATCCAACGTCATTCTTAATAACTCAAATCTTCTTTTTTTTTTCACAAATCCATTTTTCTTTGCCCGGAAATATGGTTGGTCTGATTGAATGAATTTGCAGAAACTGCTTGTGTATTAATGGGCCAGCTAAAATTTAATCCTAACAACAGATTCTCTTTTGTTATATCTTCTCCTTCGTGTGTGTGTGTGTGGGGTGGGGCGAGGCGAGGCGAGGCGGCAAGCATGGGGGACTTTGATGTTTCATGGCGGTGGAATAATATACCAGCCAATCTTGGACATTTGAGAACACTATACCATGCGATAGGGGCATAGGGCCCTTTACCCATCACTCATAACTCAACTCAATAACATCATCCCCACCCACCAAAAAAAAATTTTTTTTTTGTTACTTCCTCTTATTTTCTTAATTATTAGACAGATTAACATTAATTTCTACTTTAAAATTTGATTAAAAAAAGATAAGAGTAATATAGTTAATGACTTATATTTTGTCATCCCAATTTTTTAAAAAGTTATTTTATTTTAGATCGAAAAAAGAGAAAACTCATCTGAGAAGATAAAATCTAAATAAATTACTATTAAACTTTTAAAATATATGGAAATTTATCTTAATATCAGATTGCGATATTTAGTTTGACTATTGTTTCCCTGTCTTTTGCCCATGTTAAGCAAGTCTTTCTTTCTTTGGTTCTTTATGTCTCTTCTTGTGTGCAAGGTTAAATGCAATTATGTTTAGTGGAAGCAGCTTTTTAGATTGTGTCCCTTCCTCTTTCTCTAATATTTGGTATATGAAGGTACGTACCAACTGCCTACCAATAATCTTAGCCACGAGCAGTGAAATTCTCAATCAAAGCGCCCATCACGGAGGAATTGCATGAAATAGTGGAATTCTCTGAAGTATATGTCACTCCATAATACTACTACTACAACATATCTTTTGGGCTCTTTCCCGGCCGGGCCTTTGCATGTTGCATGATATCAATTAAGAACTTTGCATGACACACCATGTGTTTGAAGAAATGATTGAATTATGTTGACTTCTTTGCCTTTGAAAATGATGGTAAATTAACTCAATATATAGCAGTATTAGGTATATCTCCAATAATTATATTACATTATTGTTTGAATTCAAGAGGGCTACTTTTAGCTAGTGCTCATCCAAGCCAACCATGTTACTCATAATTAGTCATCAAGAGATCGAGCTCAAATTTGAAGACGAAGCACAATATATAAATATATATATATATATATATATATATATGGTCCTCTTCTTGACCGTTGAGGCTATCTATGTACTACTCTAAATTCTAAAATTTAAATGTTTCATTTAAATTTAATAAAAAATTAAAAAATATATTTGATTTTTATAATGTTATCATTTTATGCTTTATATATATAAATGTAATCGGTAAACATTAAAAAAAGAAATAAAGACATTTAAATTATGACAGTTTATTAATATTATAAAGAAAGTAAATTAAGACAGTACAAAGAAAAGTATATAGTGATTGAGTGTAGATATGTACTCAAATAGTGGATTAAAGAATATATTAAAGAAAGAAAATGTGAAGATAATTGTGATTATATAAATATATATATATATATATTTCCCTTTTCCAAATTGGAATATTTTATGGCTATACATACAATAATCAAAGGAATCAAGTCAAAGCGAGAGAGGAAATCGAAGATTGAGATTCTCAATATGGAATCAAAGTTAACCTGTAAAATACCAAAGGGGAAAAAAACACTTCACATAGATCACATGTGGAAAGAACCAACCAACTAATCAACCAATATCGTTCCTATGCAATATCTTGGGGATGTTGCAATCAGTACTAATATATACGGAGAAGGTCCGGTGACAGAGAGTGAAAGCTTCACGAGATTGGAAGATCAAGATGGGAAGAGAAAGCAGGTGAAGTTGTCGGCCTTGGTTAAGATTGTTGTACCATTTATTCCCTTTGGTTCAAAATATAAATCAGTGATAGTTATTTCTTTAATTGAAAATATAAGTAGTTATATATATATATAAGGTGTATCGTAAAACTTTATAGCATTTTCTTATATTTATATATATATATATATATGTATGGAAATATTATATAGTATATTAGTGTAGTCGATATAGAGTACACTGTCAAATTTTTAACTGTTAAAATTAAAGATCAATTATTTATTCTTTTGAAAAAAAATTAAATTTGATCAAATACCTCTAGAGTTTATTTTGTCCTTTAGGATATATTTTATAAAAAATAATTTTTTATATTAAATATTTCATTTTTAAAAAATAAAAAAGTTAATTGACTTAAACTTTAACTATTAAAAAACTTAACAGTTTGTAACATTACCTTATATATAGTGTTTTTTTTTTTCATTCAATTTTGGTCTCAATTTAAATTTTTCTTACATTTATTTTGTAAAAATGGATTTTTAGTTAGTTATTAGTTCAGGTGACGCCCAGCCTCATAGAAATCTGTGATCCCAATTTGGCAATGGGCATTTTGGCTTGGCGCTATAGGATTGAGGGTTTTGCTGGGTTTGGACCAGGTTAGCTCATGGGGCAAAGATTTTTTATTTTATTAGTGTAATTGTTAGTTTATTTTTATATTTTTTTTCAAATTATTTACGGTTTTATACAAATTATTTCTTTGAATAGAAATTTATAATTATTAGTTTATTTATTTTATTATTATTTAGTTTTTTATGCCGGCATTCACTTTTTTATATAATTTCTTTTCTTATTTAACGATAAATTTTATTAGCAATATAATCTTATGTAAATAGACTTTAAAGGGCTAGGATTAGACTTGCCTCTTCTAGACATTAGGATCATTCCACTTAACCCTTCAAAGTCTTTGACTTTCTGGTCCCTGGACTCGGCTGGGTTATTGGCCTCTGAGAGTTTATTGGATGTTGAGAAAGTGAATATATGCATGATATCACAAATAGTTTATATGAAATTATGAAAAATTGAAAAAAAAAAAAATCCAAGATTAGATATTAGAGATTGAATTTATTCAACAACTACTGCTGTCGATTGAAAAGATAATTATTTATTACTATTTTTTAAATTCAAAAGTTAAATGAAAGTCTCTGAACATTCAATAAGTAATTAATTCATTGCAAATATTTTTTTAAAGTTTCCTCTTGACATGTTCTTTCTGGAGTTTTTTGCCCTACTTCTCTACGACAAGATGGGGTCTCCAGTCTCCCCCATACACCTAAGAGGGCTATACAAAGGTCAACCAAACAAGGATTATAGTAAAGAATTAGCATGAACTAGCAGGCGAAAATGGCGGAGGAGAATGCATAGCTTCTCTGGCCAAAGGGCTATTGATGATTTTCTACAATATTTTCTTCCTCCTAACGGGCCACTTATCTTTTTTCCTTTTTTTTTTTTTTTTTTTTTTACCATTTATCAATGTAATAATGTAATTCTAATGCAACAATAAATTCCAAATAAATTCTTCAAAAAAATTCTTGTTCGTGTTATTCTTATCTAGCACTTAAAGGCTCCTAATTAAAGCTTTGATTACATAAAATTATTCATATAAAAAAACTAGAGGAGCAATATAAATAATTAATTTCTCATATTAAAATTAAATATTTCTATTTTTATTTTTTTTAAAAGAAATTTTGAGTCCTAATCGCTATTCATAGATATTTAGAGGGCATAACCCTTCTATGATCTACAGCCTCATTACTCAATTATTATGGTGTCTCCGAAAAGACATATTTATATTTTTAAAATATTTTAAATTAAATGCCCAAATTAAAATCAAGCATTTAATTTTAAATAATAACATAAAATAAACTAATAGTATCGAAGTTCTAAGGAATTAAAAATAGAAGAGTGAATATTTATTAATGGATTAGCTAAGGAGAATGTATCCATCGAATCCACTGGATTCTTGAGTTGAATTATCTTTGCATAGAATGGAGATTGGATACTTAACTTGGTGGTTCAATAGTGATGAAAAGTCATTTGGATTGTTGGTCTTTCCTTTTGTTCTTTTGCTAAAAGTCATCAAAGCAACTCAGCTGTCTGCCAAACAAACATAGAAAAATAAAACAACCCATTAAGGTAGGGAGATCTAATCTAATTTTAAGATCCAGCTTGAGTTATAGAAATGCTTGGACTTGGACAGAATATAACTTTAATTCACTTTTGACGTGTCTAAATGTGAGCACAAGTGCTGTAGTACATTATAGGTATCCTTCTTTGTTCCTCTTTTTGTTTTTGTCTTTGTCTTCAGTCCTAGAATCTTTTCATATCTTTTCAGTCAATATTTATTAATCAGTCAAATTATAACTAAATATAAGTTAATTATGATATTATTAAATATAAGTTATTATTATAAATTTATTTTATATTTTATTAAATTTTTTATTATATTATTCTTGTTTTTCTTTTTTTCCCTCGTTAAGATTGTAAATTTAATTAGAATCATAAATAAGAATGTTTTACAAAAAAAATATTACCTTAATTCTGATTAAATAATAGGTAGAGATTTATAAATAGTGATAGAGAAAATAATTTTTTTTCTTAAGAGCTTGTTGTTTTTGGTTTAGAAGTTTACATAGATTTTGCATTCCTCATTTTGTTAAAACAGGAAATGTTATCATAAAACCAAGTTTCCTTTACTTTTTGTTAAATAACTTTCACAAGTACTTTCGAGGACAACAGGTGGATGAAGTGGTTATCATACTACTATGGTTTCTACATCAACTACGATCAATTATTTTGTCGATTTTACTTTACTAAAATAAATATCTATATAGATAGTAAGTGTTCAGATTCATCCTTATCAATATATACATGATTATACATATTAACAGTATGGATAGAGTATCATAACATTAATTGACAATATCGAATTACAAAATTATATTAAGTAAAAATTTGTTAAAAATTTACATCACTTAGAATGGAACACGTAATATCATCCAATTTGCATGGAAGGGAGTAAAAACTTTCAACCCTCAAATAAGTGCTTCCATATTAAGGTGGGGAATGGGGAAAAATTGATGGTGTTTTTATCCTTTACTACGCCATGTGCAATGGGCATTCCATTTTCTTTTCCCAGCTTTCTTTACCCAGAATAGACAAGCACAATAGATTCTAAGTATCATCTCAAACATAATTAGACGATCAAAAACAAATCCATAGCGGGACACTTTTTTTTTTTTTTTTTTTTTTTTTGGGGACATTATACCACATAATTATTTGTCATTATTACGTTGGTATCATATGAGCTATCGTCTTTCTTGTATTGTCCATTCATGGAATGAGATTATCATCTCGACTGGCGAATATTTTTCGATTTCATCTCGTTGACAGTTTCCTCCAAAAGTCCTGGATACTTACCCTAAAATGCTAAGTCTGTTTCGATTAAGAACTTCACCATGATTCTAATAACAAAATCATATACAAGTGAAATTTAAATTTAAAACTTAAAAGAAAAAAATCACATATCGATCAATTCAACCAACTTTCCCTAAAAGATGTACATTTTCCTTAACTCGTAAAAGAATATGAAGTGGGCCTTCAGTTCTTGTTAGCAAAACAATTTTTAGGTATCCATACGAGATTTCGGCGCTTACTTTTATCCACGATGTGGTTGTCTCAGAGTCCAAAGGCCAGACTCAACCCAAACAATAATTTCTTGGGCCGAATTTAAAATAAGCGCCAGTCGATCTCGGATTCATTTTTTATTTTTATTTTTTTTCAGAATTAAGTAAATTAGGAATCAAACTAAAATATCTCGATGCATACAAAAATAAAAGTTAAAATAATAATTTCTTATATATCTTTTTTAATAAGTTTTCTAAATATTAAAAAGAAACAATTTTGTTCATTTTTCATGCTGAAAATTTACACGTTTGATCCTAAATAAAAAGGGACCACCAATCATCCACTGCTGACTAGGTTACCTTTTGGAACCAAAAGTATATTATTACACCTGCCGCTCTGATATTGTTGGATTTTTCATTGATGGTTTGAAACATTTTCATTTTATGTTTGAGGTATCTACTTTATAATGTCAAAGAGGGAAGATTTCTTCCAAGGCTCTTCATAAGTTAGCAAAAGAGAAATGAAATGCAAATTAGGGAGAGAGTTTGGAGAGAGCAACAAACCTTGAAAATAATTTCCTATTAAATATTTATTGTAGAATATTAAGTTAGAAAAATGAATAAAGAAGTCAAATTTTAATTTCCTTCCTTCAACAAATGGAAATAAAATATGATTATATAGTTATAAGTTTGTAATTATAATATTTATTAATATAAAAATGTGTAATATACACCAACCCCAAATATTTTATTATCATAAAAAATACTTCCTTTTGTTCGTAATTGAATTTTTCCATTTTAACTAGTACAAGGTTAAAAAAAATGTTAACTTAGTTTATTTTATACTTATTTATATCAATTTTTAAGAAAAAATTAATTAATTTAAGAAAGGAAACATTCATTTGAAGATAATTTGAAATGGAAATAAAGACATTCAATTTTAAATAGAGGGAATAGATGAGTGCATGTCTTTGACTAGATGACATTCTAGATTTTTTTTTTTAAAACCTATTGAGGTCTGACTTGTACATTAAAATAAATTAAAAAATTGTTAATTGTCATCGTTTCACCTAGATTAAAAAGTTGTATGATGTAAATATCTACAGCAACAAAATTAAAGTCATGGAATGAAATATGACCAACTTTAAAGTAACCGCGTCTTAGCTGTATGCTAGGTTCTCATTAAATCTGTTTCAATTCTTGGCTTTAAATCTCAGACTTTTGTCACCATTCCAGACACTATGGCTAAATCTTCGCGTAACCGTGCGCAGTGCACTATAATAAATTCCATTTACTTCAAGTAATGCTACGTGGGATTCCGGTAACTCACGGTGATAAAATGAACTTCATCTGATTCGTCGTATTAAAGAATTAAAAAATAGTAGTCTTATAAAAATAGTTTACGTTTTCTTTTCTTTAGTTCTAAATTATAGTCCAGTTTTTTTTTTAGAAGAAATGATTATAGATTAAAAGATAAAATTACCATCATTAATTATCTCTTCATATCTATTGCTTTCAATTCCAATAAATTATTAATTTTTCTTAACATCCGTGAAAAAATAAAGTGGACTATATTTATGAGACGGAGGTAATATATTGATTCAGTCAAAGAACATAAGAAATTGGAATAGGAAATAATTACAAGAATAAAAGTAGAAAAAAAGCATTAATTATATATGAAATTTTATAAAGCGATTTATATTATGAAATAAATTTGAAGATTAAAGTGACCTATGTTATGAACCAAAGGGAGTAGACACTACTTGTATATATGCAACCATTTCTTTTGCCAAGAATTAACTTTCTTAACAAAAACAATTTTTGCTTATTTAATTAAAGAACATGCGTTGTTATTTTTAGTCTATGGTTTGTGTACAACAACGTAAAAGAACTTACACTTCATCTGACATTATTTACAAGTTATTAACTATCAATTTGTAAAAATTAAAATAATATATATAATTTTTAAAATATCTCTATTTATGATTTTAATCAAATTAATAACAACAACAAGAAAAAAGAGAGAAAGAGGGATAATATTGTTAAAAAAACCATAAAATTAGTAATAAACTATAACAATGACTTATATTTAATGACAAAAAGTTAACTTAAATGACTTATAAATAGTAATAGAGGAAGTATTTTGTATAAAAAATATTCTAAAAAATGTCTTTATAGCAACTCTTTTAATTACGTTTTTTCCAAAAAAAAAAAAAATCTGGTAAATCCGAATGAAAGACAAATAACCAACAAAGAAAACAATATCTAAATAATGTTCTCTCTACTTCAAAATAGATGAAGGTTGTGAAATACTAATCAAAGTAATATTGCTTTAGTAATTTAATATTTATCTTGGACTAATACTTACATTTAATAAAACTCATATCGATTTAACACTAATATTTGATGTAATTAGAAGGGCACGTTTGATGTAATATTTGATGTCATTATTTAACACTAATACTGAGAAAGTGAGAAAAATATTTTTGAGAGAATGTGCAATTACTTCTATTATGAAACAACTTTTATTTACTTACACTAAAATGACATCAATATTTTTAAAACGGGATAGAACTTTGGAGCTTAACAAATTATTAATCCCTCGGTCCCACCTCTTCATTTTATAAGGATTAATTAAGTAGTTTTAAATATAGTTATGTTATGTCAAAAATATTCTTTTCTCACTCCTTAAATATATTTCTTTTTATTTTTAATAAATGAATGAGTTTATTAATGGAGGGCAAGAATGAAAAAACATCATACTGATACATTAATAATTTGGTAAAACGATTTATATTGTGAGACAAATAAAACAACCTAAAACGACTTATATTTGAGACGGAGGGAGTATTTCTTTAAATAAAAAACTTTTTATTCAAAGGAGAAAAGGGTAGGGAAAATTAAAGTTCTTGAAGAGTATGGAAAGGTCATCAGAAAAGTACCTTGAACAAATTACTCCTACAATACGCAAAGAACAAGCTGTCAGTCTGTATTCCACTTCCATTAAATTTCTTGAGGTCCATTAATCACCTCAACTAACTACTTGATCACACTATAAATACCCCCCTTCATCAGCTCTGCTTTCCTCGCTTCTCAGGTTCAGTACTGGCAATTGAATTAGAATAAATAAGAGCCTGTTTCTTCTTTTTCTTAATAGAGAAAGATCAGAAATATGAAGGGAGTCTTTGTTAGTTTGCTTTTGTTAATGCTCGTTCTCAGCACTTCTCTCATCCAAACCACAACAGCCGGATCAAGTAAGATATATATATATATATATATATGATTTGAGACAAATTAATCTTGAATTTTTCTGGAAAGTTCCATTTTCTGTGTTGATTCTTGAAAGGGAATGGTTTAACATATGATGTGGGCTGATCTTAATTTTGTTGTTTAGGTTTCTGCGATTCAAAATGTGCAGTGAGATGCTCGAAGGCAGGAGTACAGGACAGATGCTTGAAGTACTGTGGGATCTGCTGTGAGGAATGCAAATGTGTGCCTTCTGGAACTTATGGGAACAAGCATGAATGTCCCTGCTACAGAGACAAGAAGAACTCCAAGGGCAAGCCCAAATGCCCTTAAAAGATTTCGTTACAAGTCACAACAAGTTTATGTCTCTTTTAAAAAACTTTGATACTAAAACAGCCTTTGGACCTGTTGTTAGCCATCAGCTTCTTCAGTTGATGACTACTGTGGATCCTGCATGAAACTTAATGTACTCTATGATAATAATAATAATATGCTATTTGTTACAGATCGGATGTCTAAGAATGGTTTATGAGTGAGGATCTATATATGGAATAATAACTGGGTTTACCTTTTTATTTTTTAAGTTTTTTCTTTCTCTGAAAGTTGTGCAGTTCTTTCATTTCATAGCTCTTCTTTACTCATGCATTTCTCTCACCTCATGTTCTTGATTTACTGCACTGAAGAAAAGTGACATCTTTAGTTCAAGACTGACCGAGTCAAGGTTACCCAGCGAATTAAGAAAGCTAGTGGGCTCGGTTAGAGGAAATGGTTATCAATGGAATGGACTATCATCAGAGCTGACCTTCCATAGCTTTTTCTGTGAGTTTTCCACAATCAGTGAAAGAAACAGAATTTTATTTTAAGACAATATAAGTTTGAGACAAACTAGGAAAGGTGGGAGGGAGAAATGTGAGGTTGACTGAATTCAAGATTGTGGTCATGGTGGACCCAGTCACATGTTATGTCCCAGGTTCTTTCCTTCTACGATGCGCCTCGCCAAATCAAGTGACATTTTGCATAAGTATCTCGACCGTCCTTTTCAAAGGACACCGAACTAGCAAAATTTTATTATTGTACGCGTTATGCTCTCTCTTTAAAAATTTTTATTATTTTCATTTTAAATGGTTTAAAAATTAATAATTAAATGGTTCGAAATTTTTTAAAAATAATATTACAATAAATCAAATTTTTTAAGAAAAATTTATTTATACAAATCGAGATACATTCGATTCAAAATCAGTAGATAAAAGCTATCTCATTGATAATAATATTATTAACGCAAACTTACAATATTTTATATATAATTATATATTATATATAATACCTTTTAAATTTAATTCTTCTTTTTTTTTAACAAAAATACATAAATAAATATATTATATTCAAATGCCGAAGAAAGAATATAATTTCTCCATCTCAAAATATAAATCATTTTAGACTTTTATGTTTGTTTCACAATATAAATCATTTTATAATTTACAATGCACATTTATTATATTTTTTTAATTCATAAACCCTATTTAATAATAGTCTCATCTATTTTTTATGAAGAAATATAATTATAATTATAATTATATATTTTAGTCATAATAAACATACATTTATGATTTCTCGCGATCTATGTTCTTTATATTGTGATTGCACGGAGGGAGTACTTACCAAAATTAACAATTAGACAAAACATTGAATATACCAAGATTTTTGTGAAGAGATGATCCCATTCCCCTCTTCATTAGTTAAAATGGAGGCAGGTGGGTAGTTATCGGGAAGGAAGGGGAAAGGGCAAACAGATGAGGAAGGAATCACGAAGAAATCAAATTGGGGAAAAAGCAACCATAGAAACTGATCAAATTCACAGTAACAAAAATTGATCCTTAATAAAAGACAGCCAAATATTTTTGTATTATTTCATCTATCAAGTACAGAACTGAAGAAGCATAAATCCTATTACAACCAACAGATCAGACAACATAACATAACATAAAATGAAAATTTACATAATATATGACAACCAGCAGAACCAGACAACACAGGGAGAAATCAAAATTTACATGACAACCAACAGAAGGAAGGGAAGGAGAACCTGCTGATAACTGTAGATTTATCTTCCCTTCCAGATCCCTTTGAGAAGCTCATGTGCAGAAGGGTGATCTTTCTAGTGCAGCCTTAAAGGGTTAATGTCAGCTTCTACATTTCTTTCTTCTTGCAAAACGATCAGAAAAACCACAAAAGATACGGAGTCTACAACTACAAGAAAACGATAGGTGATCAGCTACACAATCATCTAGACCTGGAGTTAGTAACACCCCTTGCTTGAACATGAGTATAAATGTTGTGGCTTCCTCTTCTCAAACCAAGAAAGGATCTTCTGGCCAAAACGATTGCTACGCATTGATGCAGCATTCTCCATGATAAAATTACTGAGTCGTTGGTATACAAACCCCTGCAAAATGTCAGGGTATGTGTGAGTGATCCAAAGCAATCAAAAGCTAAGGGTGACAACAAGTTAACCATCCTCCTCCATAAAATGCTGATTATGTTAAAAAATATGTGATTACCATGCAATCTTTTCTTTCCATGCGTAATCCATAATTCAACTCAGCATAACAAAAAAAAGAAATGATCCAAACAAAAGAAAAATATTAAAATGTTGGGGAAATGTAATTTTATGATCAAGTGAAAGTATGAGAATAAGGAATTCTAAAGATTGCCAACTCAACAAAATAGCCATTTTCATGCATAGAGAAACAAATTGGCAATGAACATAAATGGAGAAATGGTATAAAGTTCAGCAGTAGTAAGTGCTCTTTCACTGCATTCAAGCAGCATTACCTTTGAAACTGATAGCGCTTTTTGAATGACAAAGTTACCATAAGGATCGGTTAGCAGCGTAGCAGCATTTGTATTGCTGAGCAATTCAATGATAATCATTGTGGAGTGTTCTTCTCCTGATTCAGTGAGAAATTTCTCCACAACATTACTAGCATATTTGTCGCAAGACATAGCCAGAAAATGGTATTGAAGCTGTGCCAAAAGCAATCCTGCTACTCCTGGTATCTTCTGACTTAGTAAATGTTGCACAACATAGTTTCTGGATATAGTGAAATGCAACTTAATTAATGACAAAAATTCAATGGAAGAAAGGCTCAAAGATAAGTTTCAGAATCAAACCCAAAGGGGTCATCTGCAAGGTGCAATGCATTTGTTATAATTTCTTTTACAAGACGTTCTTGGGCTTCTCCATGAGCATTCTCCACACAGCATTGCAGCACACAACAGCCGCTCTTGTCGGTAGCAATTTGAAAGCAATTGTTTGCGACCTCATTGAGAAGATGCTGGAAAATACAGCACATCATCAGGGAGTTGATTTTTCTAAGCATGTTAGTATAAGGTCAAACTCCTGATGTACAGAACGGGAAAAAACAGAACATTATACATCACATTGTGATGATGGAAAAACAATTGATGCCTTTGACAAGTTACAGTGAGCCCCTCAGAAATAGATTTTTATTTCCAGTAAACAAAATAAAAAATTATCACAGCCACATGAAAGGAGGGAACTCCATAAAATGGATAAAGTTTATGCCCATGGATTCAGTGAGAATGCTTTCTCGCTTTTGCACCTAAGACTACAATTCACATTATGCTCCTTTTCTACCTCTCCTGCAATGATATGAATAAAATATAGAATGGAACTTTATCCTAAGTGGCACATGTGACACAAACTACTTATTCACGTAGATATAATGGAAAAAGAAAAACAGTACTCCCGCAGTCATGTGTCCGTAAGTTGTTTGATCTCACTTTTTTTTATCCTTTGTTAAAATTCATTGTTGATAGTTTAATGGATATATATTTTTTTATATTCATAAAACATTTTCATTCTTAATGTTCTTCTCTAATAGGGACATTTTGAAGAAAAAAAAACGTCACCTTAATATAGATAAAATAACTATAAACAACTTATAATTAGGACGAAAGGAGTATTTAGTTCTCATAGGAAAGACATAAAGCCAAAGATTTCTTTCATGTTATAAGCAAAGGAACAGCAGCATGTTTTTAGTGGTAGAGGTTCGTTTAAAATGAACATGATATGATACAGAGACATCCATGAACAGGATTGATGACACTCAAAAGACTCATTAGAGACACATTTCCTTGAGATAGTTTGTTCTTGACCAGAAAACCAGAAGCCCTATGTCACCAAGTTCATGCAATTCTTTTCCAATAGCTTACTTTTATTATCCCTAATTATAAGTCATTGAGGTTAGTTTTACTCATTTTTACCAATATTAAAATATTTTTCTCTCTTCCTTCCTTAATGTCAATTTGGGGAAAAAAAATTTTACATTAAAGTTGACAAAATCACAACAAATGATTATAAATAGGAAGCAAACAGTAACCTTTTCACATTCTTAACGGAAACAAGTTCTTTGCTGGATATCTTTAAATATAAATGTGACTTCTCATTTTGACTAATGTTATGTATATTGAGAATCTTCAAAACAACAGCGAGCAAACCCCTGTAGGGAAATTACCTCATTTATCCTCTTCAACATGGTTGAGAGACTCATCAAACATAGGAAAAGACATTAACATGCTGATATGGAAACAAGCACTGGACCTTTATCTAAGGCATTTGCCATTTAATCCAAGTTTTTGAAGCAAAAGTCTCTTATAAAAAGAAGTTCTTGCATCATTTTCATTCAGACACTATCCAGTAAATCATAAATCAAACTGTGCCTATAAAACCAAAGTGTATATGCAATATTGCAACAGAGAAAATTTTATAAAAGTTTTTGCATGTTTTACTGTTTTTGGAAGCTAATTAAAAGAATTCAAGGCAAGTAGTTACCTTATTGTACTCGTGGGAGTAATTTATCACGCAGTGTCGTACAACGTGCTGCCCATTAGAATCACTGGCCAATCTAACAACCCCATGGCATAAGGCAGATATAACCAAGGATATTTGTTCAGGAGTAATTAGATTCTCCAACAATTTCTGCATTGTGCGAGCCCTGCTCCACGCAGAACATCATTTGACATAAAAATTTGGATAAAATTTTAAGAAAGGAGATGCAAAGAATTCAAATGGACAGAAAATGTTTAGGCCATACCCGTGAGAATTCACACAAATTGCCAAAAGGTTATAAGAATTCTCGGTAACAGCCTTGACTATCCTGGTTCTCTGTTCCTCGGAGCAGACCCCAAAAAGCTTCTGGAAAAAATAACTCCCGAATTGATTCTTCATCAATTCGCCAGCATAGACTACCACCTCAGATACCACAATGTCAATCTCCCCCTCGTTGGGTTTGTCAAGTTTTTCCTGCAAAATCCTACTTCCATTTTGATCCTTAGCCAATGATACTATTCTTCCCCTTAAATCATGCAATGAGAACGATTCAAATTCTTCCCCAGCATCATACCTTTTTTCGCTACTACCCGAATTAGGCCTTAAAAAGACCGAACTTTTCGACAAAAATCCATTCGTATACCCGTCCAGATTTCCAGTAGATGTGCCATTCTGATAGGCAAAGGGCACATTTGGGAATTGAACATTCAATCCTCCTGGTGAATATTTCTTGCTCTGCAAGAAA
This sequence comes from Echites panduratus, assembly GCA_035221335.1. Taxonomy (NCBI): domain Eukaryota; kingdom Viridiplantae; phylum Streptophyta; class Magnoliopsida; order Gentianales; family Apocynaceae; genus Echites; species Echites panduratus. The sequence continues at coordinate 7,334,850 of JAWZTD010000004.1, forward strand.
GAGTAACCATCAGCATAGACCCTTTGATGATTACCAGTGTCCACCAGTGCAGCATTCGACCTCAGAGAGTCATTGCCGCGCATAGAGTCCACGATAACCCCACCACCCGTCAATGCTGAAGCACCCGTACCATAATTCAAAGCCCTCTGGCCCGCCATCAGATTCGGATGGACCCCACAGAGGCCCACGTTTTGTCCACCATTGTGCAACCCAATCATGCCACCTTGCAATCCCACATTGCTCAATTCCTGGCCGCCGTAACCCGCAGAATAACAGTAGCCCGTTAAAGGGCGGGCTTGTTGCCTGGCCAAGTCATCAATACCGGACGGAAGGGGCCTCAAAGGTGGGGTTTGGTGCTGAAATTCAGTCGAAATATTGAGTCTTGAGAGAGCAGACTCGAGAATTTGATTTTGATCTCCAAAAAACCCATAAGGGTTTACCGGGTCACTCTCGGGAAAAGAGTTCCGGCTATGAGAGTAAAAAAAGGGACTTAAACCAAGATTTTCGGGTGAAAACCCAGCCGAAAAATAAGAAGTCTCTCCGGTTGCCAACCTTCTCTGCTCCATTGCCTCCGTCACAACAAATGTTTGCCCCTGCAGTGTCCCGGAGAGTATAATAAGAGATTTAAAGAGGGTTTTTATGGGAGAGTGGTAGGGGTATATATAGCGGATTAATGTCAGGATTAAAAGATGGGATTTTTTGAGGGGGAATTTTCTTCAGAATTTCATTTTAGGAGAAAAAAAAAATTAATATATGAAATGGGATTTCAAAGGGTATTTTGGAGAAAATAAAAAAGAGTTTGTTTTTGATTCAGTATCTGAATAAGAGATATGAAATCAATTTTGATTTGGAATTTTGAAGAGTTTTGGGAGAGAGAGAGAAAGAAGATATGGATATGAGGAAAGAAGTTAAGAATTGAAGAGGAAGGGAAAGACTGAGAGACTGCATGCAATTTATAGTAAAACTCATGCGTGAATGCATAGGTTAATGGAACCACACATCCACAGACTCTCTCCCTAGTCCTATAATAACCTTTTCTCATACATGCACCCGTTCATACAAATAAAATCATAGGACTGCCATTATTATTTTACTTATTACTTTTCATAGTCAATTCGCAAATCCCATTGTCCAATAGATAATTACTTATAAATATGAGTTAAAAGCCTATTAAATTGAATTTATATATATTCTAAATATATATTTATATCAAACTGAGAGATGATTCGAATTTGATAAGTAATTAGAATAGAAAATTTAATATTGGATTCAAGATATAATACATTTTATTACTAAATAAAATAAAATAAAACCTAAGAAATATTGAGAAGTTTTTTTTTAAAAAAAAATCTCATATAATGAATTTCGTGTTCAATTTTGTATTTTTAAATAAAGACATTCAAGAAGATGTACCAATACACCGTCAACGAGAGATGATAGGGGAAGAATCACAGACATCATATTTTACTTACTCTTTCACATTCAAATATTCAAAATAAATATGCAAAAATATTAAATAAAGGTAATAGTAGATAAATTATATTAGACAAAATCGAAGTAAGCTCTTTTCCTTCTCCTTCCCTCTTCATGAACTAACCAATTTTTTCCCCTTTTTTTTTTTTTTTAAAAAAAACCTCTTCCTTCCCCCTAACCTATACTATATCCCATCCCTAAAAATCAACCATGATTCTCCATTTATCGTCGTGGTGTCTCAAACTTGAAACCCATCCATTTTAAGTATTGTTATTTATCACTAAATTAATAAAACTTTACAAATAAACAAAGTTTAAGATGAAAATGAAAAGAAGAAAAAAAAAAGGTAATAACTTTAGGATAATTTGACTAAAATACCATTTTAATCATTTTATTCCATTAAAATAAGTCTGTCTTTTTCTCACATAAATCTCCTAATTCATTAAATATCTTGGAACATACAGCCACACCTTTAACTTTACTTAATCAAGCTGACACCAACTAGGAGTAATTGAGACAAATGTCTACTCACTTCATTTTAAAATATCAGTCACTCTTAAGTGTTATTTTTTCAAATTAATACAAAAAGTTTTCTATTTTCAATAACTTTATAAATTAATTTATTATTTTACCCTCTTAGCCAATTTTCTTTTTTACTTATTTCAAAATCAATTTATTGTAACACTATTTCCAATAACCAATCAATCAATATAAGAGAAAGGAAAGAGGAGAGAGAGACAAACTATAATCATGAAGGACAATATAAAATAAAATACTCTGTTACTTTAATTTCTCCTAAATAACCTTAAATGACTTATATTTTAAAATGAACAAGTAACAGAAGAAAAAAAAATCATTTGTTAAATATTCCATTGAAAGTTACTAGGTTGGACAATTACTTTTGGAAAAGGAAAAAAAAATCTGAAGTGGACAAATAATATGGAAAAAAGGGAACGATAAATATGCATTAATAATTGTAAAATGATTTAGATAGTAAAAATAATAATAATAGCTATCGACTTATGTTTTGAAATAAAATGAAATAATTATCTTATTTAGTAAAAAATAAAAAGAGAGGTGAAGAGGATTGAATCAATGATTTACTTTTAATGTTCAGGGTTTTTTCTTCCTCTCTTAATCTTAATCCTCTAAATTAGGAGATAAGAAATACTAATAGGTATGAATTTCACAAACTCTAATTTCATCTTCAAGTTAAGTCACAACTTGTTTGATAGGAGGGAAGGAAGTATACAAGGGGAGAGAAAGTAAATCAGGCAAAGTATAAAAGCAACATCAATAAAAATAACATCATTCATTTATTCAATAGATATGAAAGTAAATTTGACAAAATTTACTTCACTTCACTTCATTTCAGTTCCCTTCCCTTCCTCTTCTTAGTCTAACCAAATAAGAAAAAAAATATTTTATATTTACTTATTCTCGATCAATGCCAAACAAAATTGAGTCCCTTTCCCCTTGCATAAAGAAACAAGCCCTTAGTGCACATCTAGCCTTTCTAACTAGATATTTTGTTAAGTTTATTGTGTTCAAAATCTAATCATCTAAAATAATTGTCTAATTTACTTTAATGACTATTTTGTATGTATACTGGTTCAATGATTATATCCAAAATTTTTTTTTCAAAATACTAATTTTTTTACAAGTGGTGTTTGGCGCAACTCATCCACTCACCTCGACTATACCTCTAATAGTTACAAACTTACTTATAATCTGCAACAACGATTATATCCTAATTTTATTATTAATTATGTTTTGTTTTGTTGTAATTTTATATAAGAGGTTGAGCAAATATAAATATTGAATTAAAATAATTATTAAATATTAAAAACAATTACTTATGTTAGAACCATTAAAATTCATTAATCTCCAACCTTCGATAAGCATGTTTAATGTACAACAAATGCGATCATCAGAAGGCAGGAAAAAGATTAGGTGCTGCTCATAATCGAGGATAGATAGAGAATATGATAGATTTATATGACTTGATTTGAACGTAATTTTATATCATATTGATTTATTATTTATAGAAGATCAAAATTAATAACAAAATTATCCTTAAATTAAAAGACATTAAAACCTTCCCAATGATAATTTAATTTCTATCTCATCTCTTTGTTTTAGAATTATCATCTCATCTCATTGTTTTTAGAACCAGCATTCCTATACTAGTAGTATTTACTCCCCTGGCTTCTTTTCAGAAGTTGTTTAAAAAGGGTAAGATCGGACTAAAATATCTCTTATAATAAATAATGTTTGTATGAATTCAAACTTAATATTTAATGTGGTTAGATGGGTAAGATTGAAAACTTTTTATTAAATACTCCTTGGAAAGTAGAAAATGATTAATCCATCTGTTTTAAAACGTTTATCACTTAAGGAGAGAGTATTTATTTTAAAATATTTATCACTTACATATTTCAAGGTAAAAAGTGTAAGTAAATTTTCTATTTTAAATTTTCTATTTTACTCTTAATGGTCAAACTATGAAAAAACCTTTAAGTGGCAAACATTTTCATTAGAAATACGAAGTAACTTTCATTTTTAAACAAAAAAATTTTCACTGCGACGGCTTCTAAAAAGAAAAGAGAGTGTACTTTGAGCACTTTAATTGCTTGACTTGACTAATAAAGATAATTCATTGACATGTAACAATTACTTTTGGTTTCAAAATATAAATGCTTAATTACTACTACTTCCGTCTCACCATAAACATAGTATAGGTTACTTTTTTATGAATTTTTATTAATTTTAAAAAAAGTTAATTAATGTAATTATTTTTAAAGATATTTTTACTTTTATACCCTATATTCAAATTATTAGAATTGAAAGTAATAAATATCAAAAGAGAATTAATGATAGTAATTTAGTCTTTTAATTTATAACTATCCTTCATAAAAAAAGTTGGACTATAAATTTGAGATAAAAGAAAAAAGCATGAACTATCTTTATAAGACGAAAGTAATACTACTTTCTCCATGATTAATTATAATTAGTTTTATAAAGAAAGAGTAAGATATTGAAAGAATGGATGAAGTTTCTGAAGAACAACCGATAACTGATCTATTATTAAAGATGAAAAAATATTTATTTTTCTAAACTAGAATTGCAAATTGTTTTATAATTATATATTTCTTCATGTGGGTCAAATATAAATCTATAAACGGTCACAGCTCATCACTTTGGTTTAGGTAAGCGGCTAAAGCCTGAAGGAATTTTGGGAGGTCAAAAGTTTGAGAAGTCGAAGTCTTCATTGTGTAAACTTTTTTACAACTTCCGAAGAACTTCTTTGCATTCCTTCATTTCAAACAAATTTGATAGACCGAAGCATAGTTGTACTGACTCCATCAAAATCACATTTTATTTTATTTATTTATTTTTTACATGAGTGGACACTATCTAAAATTTGCAGTTTGTAGTGAGACGGAATCAAATCCACGATCTGCCTTATATGAGCTTCACCTTCCAACCACTAGGTCATATCTTTATATTATTATACTTTTTTTTTATAAACGGTATCCGGAATAGATTCATGCACGCACCTCTATTATATCATTAATAAGTGAAAGCTCATCAAAACTAAAATTTATAATAAGATCGAATTGAACTCAATACATATAATATGCAGACTACGTATTCAAACTACTCATATTATAACCACTCTTATTATACTTAAATAACATGAAAATCCTTTTTCTTACATTAATGAAAATTATATGTTTCTTATTATTATTTTTTTAACGTAAATGTATTTTATAAATTTTATAATGACAGTGACAGACAGTCACATCAATTTGATTTTATCTATTTCGAAATTTAATATGACACTCAAGCATGAAATTAGGTGCCCTTAATAGAAAATTATAGAAAATATCATTATATTTAGGGTAAATGCGGAAGATCCGCGATGGAATTTGGAAGGAAGTTAAAATTGGCAGTTTACGTGATTTGGAAGGTAGAAAGTTCAGAGTTTTTAAGTCAGTCAGTTACATAAGTTGCTGTGTCTGCGAGCCTCTCATGTTAATTCAACGCGCAAAGAGAAAATGGAAGACTTTGACCTCACTATTGACCACCAAGTGGTGCTTAGTAATTAATTAGTCTTATTTAAAACATAAGTCATTTAAAATTAGCATAAAAAGTATCAGTACCGATGTTTTCATAACCTGATCGGTCATCGAATTAGAAAAGTTAATATTTTACGATTCAATAATTTAATCGTAATTGAACATGTTAATTTAATAATATTTATTTTATAGGTTAAAATAATTTATTCTCAAATTAACAATATTTATTTATAAAGTAAATGAAAATCATCAAAATACTATAATTTATTTTCAAATTAACAATATATATCCATAAAATAAATGAAAATAAATAAAAACCTATAGACATATAAAGAATTCATAAAAATAAACCTCCCATCTTTCATTAAAATCAAGAATTCTAGAAAATCATAGAATATCATAAATCGCACAATCACCCTAGAGAAGAGAAGCGACTCAAGAGCCTCAGACCAATCAAAAGAGAAAGAGAGACGAGGGAGGGGAGTGAAATGAATTGGTCAATTTAGGTTAGAATTAGTGAATTAGGGGAAAAAATATTTAGTTTACTTTTCTATTAGGAGTGTATAGCTATTGATTTCTTCAATTTGATCTCCAATTTCTTTTTTTACAAAACCGATTGGTCCAACTTCTAATCGGCCGGTCCAAAGCGGTTTGTCATAAAATGAACGGTTTTTACAACTAACGGTTTAAAGGCTTCAATCAACTATAAAGGGTCTATCCCTAGTCCGATCCAAAAAACATTGCCATATACCCTCCCAACTTTTTAGATATTTGGTTTTTGCCATCCAAATTTAATCATTTCAATTTTTTCCCACCAATTAAGAAAAGGTACTAAAAACTGTCTTTCCATCTATTTTTCACATTAAGCCTTGACGGAAACCCATCTTGTGCCTCTCACGTGCGATTTTTAGAGGGCATTTTCATCCCTTCCCCATTCTCTTACCACGACATTCTGGGAGATTTGCGATTAGTTACTATTTCTACAAATTAAAGCTTTTGGGGAATTTTATGTTGGGTTCAAAAAGTAGTGGCGTATGGCGCTAATGGATCCATGGTCGTCAGATCTATGGGACTAAATGGGTAATGTGCAAAGGGCGAATGTGGTAGCGAAAAGGAAGAGTTGTGGAAGGGAGACTGGGTAGCGAAAAGAGTGCCAACTTCACCTGTAGAGAGCGATATGGACTACGAAGGTGGTGGTAGTGATAGGTTGAGATTTGGGAGGTGGATGACGGTTGGATCTATGAAAACTTGGGAGGTTAGTGGTGTCGGGAGGATGGATCCATTAGGGCTTATTATCAAGATTTTGTTGTCAATAGTAGCACCATCACCAACCCATTTACTGTTTAGATTGGTCTATTGAGTGAGGAAGCCAAATCAAATAATACTATTCTTGATGGTATTGAGGTCCTCAAGATGAACAATTCTGTGGGTGGTCTATAGTGTTTATGGCAAGAGGGATGGAGGGCCAAGCCAATAGGATTTGCAATGATGATTGGATTGGAGCCTTTGTAGGTTTGGGTGCAATGGTTGCTAAGTGGTAGAAAAGGCCTCAAGATTGGCAAAAAAAAAAAAAAAAGCTTCTAGTCCTGGTTGCTTCCCCTCAATGCCGATGAAACAAGCTTTATGTCTTCAAGCAAGACTTCAATGGGATCTTGCAAGAGTCATTTCTATTCCACCACAATGGGTTTGGATAGATATTTCTCTTTTGTTGAATTGGAAGATGCAACAAACAAATGGGACTCAACTGCAATTATAGGTGTTGGTGGATTTGGAAATATTTATCTTGGAGTAATTAATGATGGGACCCAAGTGGTTGTGAAGAGAGGCAATCCACAATCAAAATAATGTACCAATGAGTTATAGATTGAAATCCAGATGATATCCAAGCTTAGACATCGCCATTTGGTGTCTTTGATTAGATACTATGATGAAAATCCAGAAGTGATTTTGGTTTATGTCCTAGAAGTAGAGGCTCGAAATCTGTGTTAGGCAGAGATGATTTTGGGGATGGGACAAAAATGCCCTATAAAAATTACACACGAGAGGCACAAGATGGCTTTCTGTCAAGGCTTATCCCCAAAATGGACCGAATGACAGTTTTTAGTAAGTTTTCTTAGTTGGAGGGCAAAAACCTGAATGATTAAAATTGGAGGGTAAAAACTATATTTATGGAAAGTTAGAAGGTATCTTTACCCTTAGAATTATTTTATTTATTTCATGATATAAGTTGTTTTATAATTATAATTTTTTTTCTCACCATTTATTAATTTTCTCTTTCATGCATTGTAAAGAAAGATAATTATAATTAATAATAAAAAAGAGAAAAAAAGAAGAAAATTTTTGAATGGTAAGATTTCTTTATATATAAAAATAATGATTAACTATTCATATATACGATGAATGAATAGTAATCAAATTTTCATTAATGACTTATTTTTTGTGACAAAGTAGTTCGAGTCAAATTTTTATGTGAGATTAATGGAAAATTGCGTCTAATTTTGAAAGTCCCGGGATTCCATAAATGGAAATGGCGAGACTGAGACTATGACTTGCCATGGTTCTCTTGCATTGCATGGCAAGTTTCGCATTTAAAACTTAACATAAATAGGATGATAAAGAAAGAAGTACCACATTCCAAAATAGATTAAAAGAAAGAAAAATATAAAGGAGCATGACTCTTTCCAGGAACCTACGTCATCTTTTAAATAATTATATTAAATGTCAATTCACTCATAGTTTCTTTTAAATAACGTTCGAGAATTCAAGAAAAAATTAAATTTACGAAAATTAATATTCCCTCCATCGTATAAGAATGGTCCCTATTTTCTTTCTTTTTTTAACTAATTATTCTAAAATATAGTCAAAATTTTCATTCCACTCGTAGTTTCGTTTAAATTTCAATAGCAATTTCTAAATAAATATAAAAAAAAATCAATCCCTCCATCCTATAAGAATGGTCCCTATTCCGTCCGTTCCTATAAACAAGCATGAGTCTTTCCAAGAACTTAAATCATCTTTTAAACAAACGTATTAAATATCAATTTCATCTCAATCCACACTCAATTTCTTTTAAAGCTCTGATAGCAATTAAAAGGTTAAGTTTATGAAACTTATTATTGCCTGCGTCCTATAACAATGGTCCCTATTTACTTTTTTTTTTTTTCCAATTGTTCTAAAATATACTCAAAATTTTCAACCCATGGACAGTTTCTTTTAAATCTCAAGTAGCAATATAGAAATCAAAATTAGGTTTTTTTTTCTTAGTCAGCATTAGCTATCCCTATATACGCACAAGCCTAACCCAAAAAGGTATTGATAGGATTCAAACTTGAAACTTATGATTTTTGCGCACGTCACTCCACCCAGTTTGATTTCCCTAAAGGAACGAAATCAAAAATCTATTAAATCTATGAAAAGTATTACTCCCTCTTAGCAATGGCAGACGGGTTGGGCGGCCCGCCTTGTAACCTGTTTAAACAGTAACCAAGTCCGCTTGCTCTCTCAACTCGTTTAGGAATCGTGTGGTTCAATTTTTTTTCAGTCCGCCCCGTCCCATAACTTGTCTTCGACTCATTCTCAACCCGTCCAACCTGTTTCAACCCGTCCAGAATCGTTCCGCCCCACCTCGTAGCCCACCCCGTACATGACCCCCCAGCACGTTGGGCCAGTATACATGTGCCATGAACCGACCCGACCCACCCCGTTAACACATCCCAACCTGCCCCGTTCTGTTCTAGAGGGTTCCCGAACCAATCCAACCCCCCCTGACCCACCCCGTTACCATTGCTACCTCCCTCCGCATTATAAGAATGGTCCCTATTTCCCCTTTTTTTTTTTCAATTATTCTAAAATATAGTCAAATTTCTCAATCTGCAGGTAATTTCTTTTAAATCTCATGTAGACATCGAGAAGGCAAGAAAATGTTAAATCTATGGAAAGCATTATTCCCTTCGTCCTACAAGAAAAGGTCTATATATATAAATATATATATATATATATATTTTAAATTGTTGTAAAATATAGTCAAATTACTCAATCCAAATGCTGTTTCTTTTAAATCTCAGGTATCAGTCGAGAAGTTAAGAAAATGTCAAATCTACGAAAGTATTATTCACTCCTTCCTATAAGAATGATAACTAATAGTATTTCTTTTCTTTTCAATTGTTCTAAAATATTGTCAAATTTTTCAATCCACATACAATTTCTTTTAAATCCCAGGTAGATATCTGGAAGCCAAGAAATGGTGAAATCTACGAAAAGTGAAAAGTATTATTTCCTCCGTCCTATAAGAAAGAATGGCCCCTACTTTTTTTTTTTTCTTCAAATTGATCTAAACTATAGTCAAATTACTCAATCCACATGCAATTTCTTTTAAATCACAGGTAGTAATCGAGAAGTCAAGAAAAAGTTAAATCTACGAAAAATATTTGTTCCCTTTGTCCTAAAAGAATGGTCCCTATTAATTTCTTTAATTCGTTTTAAAATATAGTCAAATTTCTTTGTTAAGAAAGAGTAATTATAAGGTAAGAGACTCCCATTCAATTTTTCTTGCTGCATCCGGTGATTAAAGTTTTCACATTCTCACCATTATGTTACTTTAGCAGCAAAAACCAAATAGAGATAGGTTGTACAAGACCATTCTTCGCATTGCAGTTTCAACAAGTTCCTTTCAAGATTTCTACGTCAATATTGAAGAGTTTTTGACTGAGGAGGTGACTCATTGTTACACTATGGTTAGTCATTCATCATATGGAAATTTTCTTGAGGATTCTGAAACACAAGGGGGGATTTGATGAATTGCCAATAAGAGGAGAATACCCAGTTGCCATATCTTCTCTAGCATACAAGGAGTGTTCAGTCTTATTTCACTGAAGCAATGAAAGATTGTCTTGGTTCAAGGATCTGTTTTCAGACTTGAACTGTGCTGATTTTCAGTGAGTAAATGAGTTGGGAGTTTCCTATGTTATGAATGCAAAGGATCAAGTCATGCTACCTAGGACTTTCGAGGGACTCCCTTTTTTTTTTCCCGGCAATTCCAGCTAATGGTTTTCCTGTGTAACAATTAGTCCCCAGTGTACATATTAGGAGTTTCATTTTCCTCAATCAGAAGAGGAGAATTGGCTAGTCTTAAAGTTCACTATTCATTGGGGTGTACTTGTCTGAGTAATTGGTAGGAGGATCATGACTGCGAGAAATGAGATAGAAGATGAAAGCTATGTAAGCAACAGCTCCCATGCAGGCGAGGAACCCTGACAAGAGTCCTTTAACTTCGGACAAGAAGAAATCCAGCAAAACATATCCATTGATAAATATTACCAAGGCAGCCACAGTCCACACTGTACTCTACAACACGATGCACAGAGGGAAATATTAGAAAGAAAGGTACTAAAACAACATAAGCCGCACAGAGAAAGATGTTACAAATGTTTTAAACTAAAGTGATAATAATAATCTTGATCTGAAAAGAATTTGGATTGATGTGTTACCTTGATAACATTTCCAATTTTGAAGATTCCCATGACTCGTTCATTTGATGCCAATTTCAGAAGTGGAATAAGTGCAAATGGAATCTGCATGCCCTGAAGCACATTCAGCCATTCATTCAGAATATCAAGTGAATCTTCAGATCTATTGAATACAATGGCCACAATAATAGTGGGAATAATAGCACAACTTCTTGTGATCAATGATCTAAGCCATTTCCTCATTTGAAGGTTAAGAAATCCTCCCATGATAAACTGTCCAGCATATGTACCAGTCATGGTGCTGCTTTGCCCTGCTGCCAGAAGTCCAATGCCCCAAATATAGAGAATTAGGAACATACCTCCACCATACCTCTTTTCAAGATATTGCCCTGCATTTACTAGGCCTATACTACTGGCTTCAGAAGTCTTGTAAAACCCCTTTGCAAAGACTGTTGTAACAAACAAGTTAATGGTAAAAGATACAAAAACAGCAATGGAAGATTCAATTGTGTAGTAATTGAGAGCTTCTTGGACATGCCCTTTCTTCCTTGGATCAATCTTCCTTGACTGGACCAAAGCAGAATACAAGAAAACATTATGAGGAGTTATGACACAACCAACAACTCCCACTGCTTTCTGAATTGTTTTTGAACTAAGTCTTGGCAACAAAAGACCTGCAACAAGATCCAACATCTTATTAAATAACAAGGTTAAAAAGATAAAAAAAATAAATAAATAAATTGAGGCGATAACGAACGTTACCAAGTATTGCAAACTTCTAACCTATTATAAGCTCTCTTTTGCTAGGCTTTGTGTCAGCAAACATCCAGGCAAATGACAATGCCATGGTTGTAATAAGAAAAGCAAATACAGCTTCTAGTTTTCTAACTCCATAGTTTTCAAGAAACAAGAAGATGAAACTGTTACAAGAAACAAACAGGAATCCCATTAACACTAGAAAGATGCAATTTAGGTAATTTTGCAGAAGACGTGGAAGTAGCATTGAAATAAAACCCCAAGTTGATAGATTCAAAATCCTATAGGAGGTTACTTGAAGGGAAATACTAAATGATATCATATAAATTGATAATAATGTCCTACATTAAAAGAACTAGAATATACTGATAAAGAATGACATTACATCAAACACTTTGAACCTTAAACTGAGGGCCATATCGCAAATTCTTATCTTTCAGTAGTATGGTCCATGCATAAAATCTGGGAACAAGAATTAACACCCAGGATCTTAGTGGAAACGTTTATCTAGGTAATGTGTTAAAAGAGGGATGGAAAATGGTAGGCAATGAAAAACTAATGAGCAATGACTAATAAGAAATGAAAGGGCCATAAAATACAAGAATCTCACCAATCAGAGGCAGTTATAAGAACACCAGCCCAGAGTGGCAAAACCCCATTACTCAAAATCTCAATGGCTATAGCGCTTCCTATCACCTCTTGAATGTCAGCTCCAATAAGAGCTAGCTCTGCCATGAGCCATAACAAGAAACTAGCCCAAGAAGGATACTCCTCCCTACAGAGCTCTGCCAAGTGTCGGCCGGTGGCTACACCCAGCCTTAAAGACAAGAGCTGGATCAAAAGGCCCATAAAGGTAGACCACATCAGTAGCCATAAAAGAGAGTAACCAGCAATCGCCCCGGCCTGCAAGTCACCCTCCAAATTGCCCGGATCAAGAAATGCCACGCTCATAAGAAACCCCGGGCCCGTGAATTCCCATAACTTTCTCCAGGAAAACGGTGGAGCTTCTGCTGCAGAATGAATGGATTCTATTGACTCGGACTCCATAATTTCCAGAGCCAAGATTTGGGCTCGTGCGTCATCATCATCATTGTCCATGTTCGATGATATGAACTGTAAGGGAAGGAGAAAATTGGATTCTTGATCTTCCGCGTCTTCTTTTTCCTGATGCCTTTCTTCAGCATTGAGTGGTGGAGGAGGAGAGTTCATGATATGATTCGATTCACAATCTTTAATGTTCTTTTGTTCAGTATTCCTCTGTTTCGGTGGCTCGTGTTCTAGTTAAGCTTTCTACTTTGAAAGCCGTGATTTGTGGTGGGAAAGGAAAGCTAAAGCGACAGCTTCTGCTTCTTCATGCAAAAGGCCTAAAGGCCCAATACAATACTTTTGCGTTCATCCACAGCTAATCTGACGCGTCTGGTTTAATTGACCATATAAATTCCAAGTCTTCAGCAAAGATTTTCTTCTCCTTTTTCTTTAATTTTTCTTCCTTATATACCTAATTTTAATTTACATTTTTGTTTTTCAATATTACTCTCACTTATTATTTTTATTGTTATTGCCTTTTCGGTCACCTCTTATATTCGATTTTTTGGATAAATATGCCAATTCCATTTTTCAAAATTTGAGCATCCTGTATGTATGTATCTCTTCTCCCACTTCCTACCTCTCATAATTTAAATTTTTTTTTTCCTTCCTTTACCTTATGATTTATATCACATTTTGCTTACGTAAGTGGCTTGAAAGGAAACTTGAAAAGGATAGGGCAATTTGGATTTCATTTTTCTCGACAGCCTTCAAGAAACCTCCTTAATCTGTCTCTGCATGGGGTGGGTTAGGGTAGATGTTTACTTCCTTTAAAAACAGAGCCTACCTGATCTTAGTTCATGGGGCCTAACTGGACCAACCCAATCCATTTTGACAGGTAGATCCAAGAGTTTAAGAGGACATTAAAGGAAAACAAGGTAACAGAGTTTAACCTTTTTTTATTTTTTTTTGAAGTTAAAACACATTGATTTGTTTGCCAATAAATGGTACCCATAAAATGGCAACCCCAGAAGCTTTTGTGCCTAAATATCTAAGCAGACATGATCACATGTCCAAGGCAAAGAGAATGCAAAAAAGGGTCAAAAGAATTTGGTGTATTCTTTGTTTCACTTTTGAGTTCCTCCAGGGTTCCAACCTTGCAGACATGCCTACCGTAAGACAACATGTCTACTGTGAAATAACCACATTGTACATCTACTGAACATTACATACAGTATAGAAGGTCTTCTTTACTCTAGTGCAAAGATTGCCAGAGAAGTACCTTCTTCCAACACTGCCCTTACCATTCTCAAGATGGTAAGTTATCTCCCTAAGAACTATTGTACAATTTTTTTTGCATTTCTGCCTCATCATTGGAGAACTACGTTTATGAACGAGCCTTTAACTCCAAAAGGGAAAGGCCACTGTCAGCCATGAATTTAATTACCGCTAGTAGTATAAGCTCCATGTGCAAAGATTGCCATCTCCAGAAAGAATTTTGTAGCCTCAGTTTCCAGAAAAACTATATCCCTTGGAGCATAATAGGTTTAGCCAATTTGAGAATGGACCGCCACTAAGTGAGATCAAGTATAATATGAATGCCAAATATGCAACAGTCATGGCACATGCAAGAAAACCGAAGAACAACCCACTAACTTCAGAGAAGAAAAAGTCAAGCAAAAGATACCCATTGATTACGATCACCAGGCCGGCCACAGTCCATGCAACCCTCTGCAGTACAAAGATTGAATGGCAAATTACATTTTCTTTCTGATCGTAAAATGCATGGAGTACATTGATAATGCTTTGAGATTTTCTAAAATATGAAGCTATTAGATTGTTAATACTTGAAAATGGAGAAAATTCAAATACAATGAAGCCATTTCATAAACCAACCAACAGAAATCAATTCAAAGCTTGGTGCCCATCTGTTCAGCAAAATTAGTATGTTTAAGCGTTGAAAAGGGAATCATTCACATAATAATATAGATTTTTTAAAAAAATGAAAAAAGACAGGAGCAAATCAATTCCAAGCAGAATTGTTAGAGACCATCAGAGAAAAGAAAGGAACTACTGATAGACTAGAATAGTTCCCAAAACAGGAAAACAATAAACCCAAATAACCACTCTAAAAATCATGCTGACCAAAGTTGCATAGGTCAGCTCAACAGAAAAAGATTCCCCACCCCAAATCTGTCCTTGTGAATGATAAGCAGAAGACTACAAACAGAACATTGAGGACAAAAAATCCTCTCTCAAATGTCCCTAACAATAGGAAGGTGATCAAGAACAACTATGGCTTGAGCCCTATCAGGACAGTTCAGAAATTCTCCCCCCTTAATTTTTTGTTTTTTTTATTTTTTTTCTTCGATATACCATTTCCATTATTAAGCGTTCGAACTTCATAAAATTACTTGATACTGCATGTTTCTCAGCAGCAACCTCAGAAAATAATTCACTCAACACGTTCTGATAGTTTTGAAGTGTCATTAATTGCAGTGAAAACTTCCAAATAGGACCAAGTGATTTCTTTTATTCTGCATAGCAGTTAGTGGTCATTCCCGCATTCCCATCCTGGCATTTCTATCAAGCTAAACAATTTTATTAAGTTCCGCCAGTAACAAATATTCATACTTTTGGGGCTTCATCAGTTTAGTTATTGTTTAAACAATGATATTTTAACGCATGAAATAGGAGCAACAAACAGGACAGTCGATATAATGGAAAATTTCCAACTCACCTCCAGAGTAGGCCCAACTTTGAAGTCTCCCATCACCTGTTCCTTTGATACCAAGGTAAGAAGCGGGATAAGTGCAAAAGGAATCTGTATGGACTGAAGCACATTAAGCCATTCATTCAAGACATCCAATGAAGACTCAGACCGGTTAAAAATAAGGGCTACAATTATAGTTGGCAAAATAGCACAAGTTCTAGTGATCAGAGCCCGTAGCCATTTCTTTAAACGAAGGTTGAGAAAACCTCCCATGATAAACTGTCCAGCATAAGTTCCAGTGATTGTGCTACTCTGTCCAGCTGCTAATAATCCAATACCCCAAATGTAGAGAATGGGAAACAATCCCCCCCCATACTTTTCCTCGAGATATTGACCTGCATTTACTAATCCAATACCGTCTGCTTGTTTGCTGCCATAGAACCCCTTGGCAAAGACGGTTGTAACAAACAAATTGATCATCAAGGAAACCAGAAGAGCCAGTGAAGATTCAATTGAGTAGTAATTGAGTGCCTCTTGGACCCGCCCTTTCTTGTTTGGATCAATTTTCCTTGATTGAACCAATGCAGAATGCAGAAATACATTATGAGGCATTATTACACAGCCAACGACTCCAACTGCTTGACGGATTGTTCTTGAGCTCAATTTTGGGACCAAGAGACCCATTAGAAGTTCATTTCCATTAGGCTTTGTGTCAGCAAACATCCAAGCAAAGGATAAAGCCATGGTAGAGATGAGAACTGCAAAAACAGCTTCCAACTTCCTCACTCCATAATTCTCGAGAAGCAAGAACATAAAACTGCTCAGGGATTTAAATTAAGAGAGGAAAAAGAAAGAACAGAGCTTCAGTCAACAGAATAGAAAACCACTGTTAAAATTGGTTCAACGATCAAGAGACTGTAAGTCCTTGTGATTTTAGTTTTCTAAAGATATCTCTCTGTTGAAGAATGTACCAAGTAGAGATTAAGTTCCTTATCTGTTACAAATTACTACAATGTAGTTTAACAAATTACTGCAGGGTGAAAAAAAAAATGAAAAGTAAGGATACAAGAATGCTCAGAGTAGCTTGAATGAATTCAAGCCAATGGATGTTAAGGGACTATATTGGTTCCTGTTGCTTCTTATTTTGTAGCTTGTAATTTTTTCTATAAACACCTATTTTATTCTTTCAATAATGAAAACCTAAAATCCCAAAACAAATTACCAAATAAGCAGCATAATTAACCAGGAAAGATTGTCACCAAAATCATATTGCACTAAAATGGTTCTCCCAAGCTTTTCTATACAATGTCCCTCAACTCCCCATAATCTGCATTTGCAATGCTCACTTCAGTTCAATCATTTGTATGTACTAATTTGGCTCTACAGACAGTTGGCCTCAGAACTCCCTATTCATTTCAACCACTTGACTAAAAATTTAGCTTCAGAATCTCTACGTTGTCCTTTAAGATTGTCCCATTACTGAATAGGGATTTTAAAAGATCTAGATGCAGCAGCTTCTCTTTACCATGTAAAATCTCTCTTGCATTTTCTAGTCCAGAACAATAAAAACTCATCCGGTTTAAGTTTGACTATGTTGGGTATTAGACAGAATCAACTTAGCAAAATTCAGTGCAAGAAGACATCAGTATCTCCGTGAGATAGTTTTGCTCAAAAATCAATAATTCAGAAGATTTGTCCTGTCCTTTGGGAACAGGAATTGGTTCTCCATCAAAAAGACACTTTTCTGAAGTTCAAGATATGAAACATTGCTCTCCAATTGCAGTTTCTTTGCCGGCACTAAATCTTTATGCCAAAAGGTTTTCATCTACAACACAGAACTGCTTGTAACAGTTCTTCTAATACCTGAGGAAGAACATCCAAATCTAAATCACCGTACGGACTAGCATAGAACAAATTGACGACTAAACATAAGCATAAAATCAACTACTCAAATATCATTCTGAAAATTCTAAGCCAACCCAAAATATCATGCAACAGTTAAATAAAAAGAAAACACCACGCGATAAACACAGCATACAGGAGTCCAAACATCTGGATCGTTAAGCTCTGAAATTTCATATGGACAACAAAAAAAAAAATCAACTTGGATATTTCACTGTAAATCTCTTTGCAAAGAGAAAAATTAAACATACCAATCTGAGGCGGTAATTAGAACCCCAGCCCATATTGGCAACACACCACGGCTAAGTATCTGAATAGCTATAGCACTCCCAATCACCTCCTGAATATCAGCTCCAATCAGAGCCACCTCGGCCATAAACCACAACAAAAGCCCCGTCCAATAGGGATATTCTTCCCTGCAAAGCTCCGCCAAATGCCTGCCAGTCGCCACCCCCACCCTCGCAGATAACAATTGGATCAATAAGCCCATTATAGTCGCCCACAATAACAACCATAATAAGGAGTACCCTGCTATTGCACCCGCTTGTAAATCCCCTTCTAAGTTACCTGGATCCAAGAAACCTATGCTCATCAAAAATCCCGGACCCATAAAAAGCCACAATTTCTTAAAAGAGAAAGGAGGAACTGTGGAGTAATCTCCCTCGTCCGCTGACTCAATGTCTACAATCTGGATTTTCTCCCGTGATTCGAAGGCAACTTCTTCTTCTTCCTCTTTATACTTATCTGAATTCCCATTTGCTGAGAGAGATTCTATGGACAGGGATTCGGGTTCGGGGGAGAGGAGACGATCGGATTCTTGGTTCCCACGGGCTGCGGGATCCTCCAATGGAGGTGAGCTCATCGTTCTGTTATGTTATTATCTGAGGGAGAAGGATAGGAAGGGCAAGTCTAAGGTTCAGGTGGAGACTGACGTCAGAAAAAGGTCGACGGTGGTGGTGGTGACGGTGGCCGGCAGAGGATGGGGTGGTCGTGTGCCAAGCTCGTGGTTTCAACGCCTTTACATTTACGTATTTCTTCCAGACAGTGCGAGGATATACAGGCGGGCAGGAAATGACGTGATTACACGAGGGGCCTTTTAGTCAATTCGTCGAGAGAAATCAGGGCATGTTTGGTTTTACGGATTAATGTTAACATTTCTGATTCTCTGGGAAAGAAATCGATCGCTAACTGCAAATGCCAAAACCTCGTTTGTTTGATGTTTAAAATGGTCACAAGGACATTTTCGTTTTGTATGAGTACGCTGGTGGAAATATTTGTTGCTTTAAATGGGTTGGATTTTCTTTTCTTCTTTTGTTTTTTTCCAGTTCAATGAGAGAATTCGCAATAAATAAATGCTCATAATTAACTAGTACTTCTTTCTTGTAAGATAGAAAATTTTTTGTTTTGACAAATTTTTTTTAAAAAAAGATTAATATACTTTTGAATAATATTGTTAATTTTATATTACAATTTTAAGTAATATATCAATCAATATATTAAGTTCTAAGAAATATTCATGTACTTTATAGAATTAAATAAGAAAATAATCTTTATTTTAGATTTAACTTTAATAATTTGTCAAGATTGTCAACCAAATTAAATTGGCTGCTTATATAGCCAAATAAAGTGAATCATTCAATTTTTATTGTGTACTTGATGTAATTCACTCACCCAGCCATAATTAAATATTTTCTTTTGATTTTAGAGAAAATTTCTTGTTTAGTTTCTAATCTTTTTTACTTTGTCCATTTAGGTTATAAATCTTTTATTATTATTATTTTTAATTTCTTTATCCTTTTTTACTTGATCCAAGTAGATTCCAAATCTTTATATTAAAGTCATAAAGACTCTTAAAATTCATTTTGATTATATGTTGATCTCTTTATCTTTTTTTGTTCTATCAGAAAGGTCCTTTTGTTATGAAAACTTTGGTCTCAAGCAATATCAATAGAGGAAAAAAAAAAAATTAGTAAAAATATATAGAGGTATTTTAGTCCATGTCATTTTGCACAATTATAAATGATTGCCAGGTCATTTTTGTGCTTATCACCTTTTGCATCACATCTTCCATAGAAAAACAAAGTTCGACCGGAGAACTTCATTTAAAACCCCCCATCAAGATGACCAATTTCAGCTTTGTATCTACTGAGTGCAACCAAATCAAAAGATATCAAAAGGCAAAAGTGCTATTACGAATGCTTCTTCGAAGTAAAATTTTGTATATGTAAAGGGTTGATGATGCACGGGAAATTCAGAGATTGATTTAAGGGTGCTTCGGAGATGAGGAGGAAATGAAATAGACTTTCCTGC
>JAWZTD010000004.1:7354676-7548601 GCA_035221335.1 Echites panduratus
TGGAGGCAAAAGATTATTTCACCTCCTACTTTAATTTCTTTATTCTTTTCTTTATCTCTTCAGTCTTTATCTCTTCAAGGGTAAAATTCGGGAACATAGAGAATAGAAAAAGAACAGAAAACATACATCATGTGTAGAGTGAGTGATTCTAAGGAGGCTCGAATAAGAAAAAGAATCCAGAACGTCCCTTTAATGCATCAATTGTGCCATGATAGTCAAAATGGTCTGACTGAAAAATCTTCAATTTCTTGTCCTTAAATGCCACTCCATTGGAAGATACCAAGTGATCACTTGATCGTAATCAAGAACTTATAAATTAGAATTTATATGAAGTGGAAAAAAAATTAAAATAAAACAAAATTAAGGAAGTACATATAATTATATAAATTTCACTAATTAAGGCCCTGAACTGTAGCATGAACTATGTATCCTCTTTTCTGATCTACTAAGCTTGAATCTAACTATGTAGAGCCATCCATTACACAAAAAATATTATACCGAGTACTATTCAAAGAAGCTAGAGTCATTCTTGATAAATCCACATTTTTCTCTGTGAAACTTCCTTGCTCGGTTTAAAAGGATAAAGAAGCTGGGGTAGTGCAAAAATCACCCAGTGACTATTTTTAATTGTGTAAAAGGATCCAGAAAAGTAAAAGGATAAAGATACCATTATATATTTTGAGCAATTTTCTTTCTTCGTCTTTGAATTTGCGTGAGATAGGTTTTCAAGGCAAAATGACCTTTTTGGTCAAATGAAAAAAAATAAAAGACTAACATGTTTCCTAAATAAATTATAAGGGAACCTAAGAGTTAAATATAAAGATTTGGGATCTACTTGGACCAAGTTAAAAAGGATAATAACCTTAAAAGTTAAAAAAAAAAAAAATTAGGACCCAAGTGAACCAAGTAAAAAAATTAAGAACAAGTAATAAAATTTTCTCTTTATTTTATATAAAAGTTATAATGTTGATTTGACATTAATTTATGTCTTAAAAAGTCTTTATAGTTAATGTAGTTAGTGAGATATAAATTTTGAGTTATTGAAATGTAGACCTTTTTTCTATTTATTTTTTGATCCGTTGAAAAATAACCTCAAATTTGATCTTCTTGTAATAACATGCGTAAAAGACCTACGATACCCTTGAACTTTTTGAAAATTTAAGTTTTGCCCTTAAACTTTAAAATTCATATGTAATAGTCTCAAAATTTCAAATTGTATCTATTATAGTTAACGGAATTCATTTATGAAACATTTATTTGTCTAACATTTACCCTTATATTTTATTACTGTTCAACTTTTGCCCGTATACTTTATTATTATATAACTTTTACCCTTTTCAAAATGCTTTGTCATGTCATACATTGTTTATATATAATACATGATATGTGTTATTTTGAAGATTATAATGAATTAGTGATATATAATTCAATTTTACTCTCCAATAACTAATTTATCGTGTGTCATTTCATTTTTCTTCAAAAAATGAAATTCTTCTTAACCAATAAAAATCCATCACTCAATTTACAGTGAATATGAGTTTCTATTTGTTGCAAAATTTTATATAAAATTTGCAATCTTGTCATATCCAATTAGATTTTTAATTAAGTCTATTTATAACAATAAACAGTTTTTTTATGAATAGAGATATGATAAGATAGATATTGTGTTAGATTAATCACGAATATCTAAAATTAACAAAAGAATTTTACATGCATTTTGTTAAAATCTACAAAATAATTCTTAGACAATAGATGACATGACAAAGCATTTAGTAAGATTTAAAAGTTAAACAATAAAAAAATCTAGGAGCAAAAGTTGAAAAATAATGAAGTATATGGATAAAAATTAAACAATAAATTGTATAAAAATGAATTTCGTTAACTCTAATTAATGGATAGGATAAAAGAACATATTGTATACGTTTTGAAGTGACTAATTTTAAAGTTTAACAAAAAAAAAACTTTGATTTTTAGTTGACAAATTGTTAACTTCTGATCTGGTATCGCACTAGAGCTATGAGATTCCTTTCCTTAGTTGCTCTTAAAGCATTTTTTTTTACTTATTGTAAAGTAAACTTTTTTTAAATCTTATTATAAAATATTAATTAAATATTATTATTCCTCTTTACTCTTTCTATCTAATCATTATGTATTTTAATTATTATAGAGTTTGGTGGTAAATTATGCCCTCAAAAGTTTTTGAATTCAAAACACGAACACGTTAGCACCGAATTGCAATTTTAAAGTATTTTATTTATCAACCTTTTGTTTTTCCTCTGGGTTCAGAATATATTGACAGTAAAATTCTCTATATAAATTTTAGTCAAAGCCACATATAGAGCTTGACTTAAATTAAAATTATTAAATTTGTATAAAAAAACTATTAATTATCAATGTATTGCAGAGTAAATCGTGAGGTAGTATATTTTGATATATTGCAAGAGAGAGAAAGGAACATCTATTACCAAGGAGCATAAGTAATATTTGGAGATCTAACTCATTCCGAATCTCCTATTATATATTTGTATATCATTTTTGTTATATTAATAAGAATTTAACACATATTCTGAAAAGATCAAATACTTATTGGGTTTAATTCATTTTTTTTTATAGTTAGTACATAAATAGAATATATTAAAAAATAATAATTAAAGACTATATCTGATATTTTTATTAATATTTTATGAGTATAATAGAAAGTAACACACAAATATAAAATACGAAATCAGGAATCTATCTACCCGAACATTTTATTTCTTAATTAATATATTAAATTCGTTAAATCACAAATTTTAAACTAACAATACCATAAGAAGAAGAAGAAGTTAAAATAACACTTAATTCAAAAATAAATCTCCAATATTGACTTAATAAAATTACCTGATCATCCTTATTAGCAGGGACCCTAGGAGTTGGTGGGCTGCAATGAAGGTACGCATTCTTTTTCTTCTCTACCTCATCTGCCGCCTCTTTTAAAGATCCCTTCACCTCACCTAAAGCTTTTTTTGTTGACCATCTCACATGGATTATGCCAATTAATTATAAACATATTAGGATGAGGGCAAGGATTTTATTTTAAAACTTACTAATGCATGATTATAATCCCAATAGACTTTGAATCCATACCAACTAAAAATAAATTAAAAGGATTACACATTTATCTGTACAATCTTTATTAAATCACGTTTCTCTTATTTTCTATTGTTTCATGTATTTATGATTAAAATATCATTCATTATAACTCTAATTAATTATGATTAATCTAATGTTTTTGTAGTAAAAATATTTTGAAAAAAAAAATAAAACTTTATCATAATATTCGTAAAATAATTATAAATAACTTATAATTAATTCGTTATCCAATAATATATTATTGGATGTGGTGGTATATGTCAATCAATTGTAAAATTTGATCCATTCTTTAGTGAACTTAAAAGTAAAGACATGCGGATGTGGTGATGTTCCACTTAATATAGTGATTGACGGTTATAAAGAAGGGCAGATCAGATCAGATATATCCTGACATCAACGAATACCACCACTAGTATATACATATATATAAATATGTGCACATGCAATTTGTCTTTTGTCGTCAGATCTGAGCTTTCTACAGAGCTGCTGGATGGTCAAGCAAATTTGTCGTTATTGCCCGTTTCCAGTTTCCATGGTTTCTTTCTTCCGCTGAAGTTTCGGACCAGTCCCTCCTCGTGCAAAAGCTCGAAAAGATGGCCAAATTGTGTTCAAGTTCTAATTAAAGAATGAATAAGGTGACTGACCCTCGGCAGCATACAGGCAGCCTTTCTGCCCTTTAATTTTAGCTATCTAGTGCCTTTCTCTCCATAAAGAAGAAATATAAGTAATTAATTGCTAAACTAAAAACTCTTAAATATAACTTTTCCCTCTATTATTATTATTTATATGTCATTTAGAATGAATTTGTTAGTATTAAGGTAAATTTTTTTTTCTTTCAAAATATCCTTATGAAGAAGAATATTAGGAAAGAAAAATAACAATATATATTTTATGAAGAGAAAGAGTCATATAGAAAATAATAATCAAAATATCAATTTAACTATCAATAATAACTTATAATAAATAAAAAAATAAGTTTAAAAAACTTATAAATATAAACGAAAGAAGTATATTATATCAAAAATATCTTTTTAATAGACAATAAAACATGCTTAACTATTTTTGACAGAGAATGAGTATCTTCTATTAGATTATCTTAAAAAACTTCTACTAATAAACTGGCTAGCAATAGCAGGGACAGGGTCATGAGCTAAAGTGCAGAAAAGGCTTTAGCCAGGCCTAATGGGTCTCTAGCATTGCCAAAACTAAATCAACAAGTGTCAATAATGTCTCACAGAATTAAGGCTTCGATATGCATTACGTCTTTTCTTTCATCCCAGAATATATTTAAAAAAAAAAAAAAACATTTCCCAATCAAGCATGCAGTACTAGGAAAATATTAGTATTCTAGGATGAATGACTTTCATCTTATGTTTTACAAAGTCAACAAAGCAGCAATAAGATTGTACTCATCTATATATATAGCAATAGAGAGAAACTAAAACAACATAATTACATGCTCATCTTTTACCATCTCTTCCATCTCCAAAATCCCAGAAAGCAAATTGTATCAAACACATTATCAATAATCTCCTTCTTAAGATCATCACTTCACAGTTCAAATCTGTGAAAGGAGATTTAGCATTGCCGTGCGTGACCTGCATTTGGCAATCAACGGTTGAGCCTTAGGCATGGTTAGGCCAGGTCCCTCAGTCATATCTACCAACTCCTTGCTATTTCTCTCAAAATCAAAGCATTGAATGATTGAACCCAATGCAGCCCCTACCATACGAACTGCCAACCCCTCTCCAGGGCAACCTCTTCTTCCAGACCCAAAGGGCATGAATTTGTACCCAATCCTTGATCCCTCTAGGCCTTCAAACCTCTCTGGCTTGAACTTTCTTGGTTCGTCCCATAACTTGGGATCATTATGTATAGCCCACACATTCACCAAGAGCATGGTGCCCTTTGGGACTCTGTAGCCACCTACTGTGGTTTCCTCTGAGGATTCATGTGGTATCAGTAGAGGGCCTGGTGGGTACATCCTCAAGGTTTCGTTTATAATGCACCGAAGATAAGGGAGATTTTGAACATCTGATTCTTCCAATAACCGGTCATTTCCAACACATTTGTCAATTTCAGCTTGTGCCTTCTTTAACGTTTCAGGGTTATTTAGCATTGCAGACAATGCCCACTCCATTGTTCCAGCTGATGTATCGGTTCCTGCTGCTAATAACACCTGCAAATATTGTTTGAAATAGATACTCAATGAAAACAATTATGTAAACCAGAAATTTAAATCCCACTGATAAAAGCATTCTAACCATTAGTCTGGAATACTGTTTTACCTATTAGCTATTCAACCTTGCACTAAATGACTTTGGCAGAAAGATCTTGGCTAAGGCTTTTTGCTAAATTCTTATGCATCCAGGGAACTAATAAGTACAAAGGACA
Organism: Echites panduratus; assembly: GCA_035221335.1. Classification (NCBI taxonomy): domain Eukaryota; kingdom Viridiplantae; phylum Streptophyta; class Magnoliopsida; order Gentianales; family Apocynaceae; genus Echites; species Echites panduratus. Next base: position 7,360,203 of record JAWZTD010000004.1, read on the forward strand.
TCCCAGTTGCTCATCAACACGCTATTTGACATTAGCAAATAACCTAGCTAAATCATATTTCAGGCTTTTAAACCTGAAAACAAAAGTTCCAATAACACCAAAAGATCAATTGGCATTTATTTCTAGTTTGCTACCACCTGGAAAACTGTGATGTAATACACATGGATGATACTATTACCTTACCAAAAATCTACAAATAATACATAAACATTTAATTCGTCGTAAATTAAATAGTCAAACCAAATGATGGCAAAGACTTTCGGTGGTAGATGATGACAGGACAGCAATTAAGTCAATTGACTCTCGAGACATATTGGATCAAATGCCATAATATTGATTCTAAGTCAACGTGATTATCACGTGAACGTCAATAACTAGGAAGGTTCCTCTTACAAAATCAAGATCTGGTGATCTTCTAATTTATCAATTCCAATTATGTACTATTAATCAAAGACTGTTGCTTAACAAATTCTGACCATTAATGGCGAGCTTTTGTTCAAAGTTAACCAACAAAATAATCAATAAGATGCAAAGGAAACATGGATTATACTCATGTCTCATCTGCCAAAATAATCAACAGGGAGTAGTATCTTTGGGAGGATGAGCCATAGGGGTTTGATATTTTGAAGATAAACAAATATCCTATTTAACTACTACTGGTGAATAAGAATTACAGTTCTCAAATAGAATAAAAATCTGGAAAATTAATGGGAAGATCTTCTTCAACATGAGTTTTGGTAAAAAAAAATCTTACCAGCATTAGGCTTCCAATAATTCGATCCTTGTAATATTCTGGTTCAGTTTCTTGAAGCGACAACAGCACATCAATCAGAGAGTTTTTCTTTTTTGCTCCATTCTTCTCTATTTTGTTTCTACACTCGCTAATCAGATCATGTATGAACTTTTCCCTCTTTTTTTGCAGCTCCTTCAAGCTCTGTTCCACACCGCCCAATTTTAACCACCGCACCAAAGGGATAAAATCTCCCATATTCGAAGAGCCAATCCTCATCGTCTCCGTCACAATCTCCCTAAACCTCGTCGCCTCCTCGATATCCTCCACATTCTCACCGTAATACCTCTTCCCGCCGATCATTCTCATCATAACATTTAGCAACATCTCAAACAGGGTCGTTTTCATGTTGACGGCTTGCTCCGCTTCAGAGGCCGAATAAAGCCTATGAATCGTTGACTTAATTTCATCAACTCGAATCCCATGAAGCATTTGAAGCCGATTCGAGGATAGAATTTCCAAAGAAGCGATTCTTCTAAGGTTTCGCCAATGATCTCCGTAAGAAGACCACGCCATGGAAGTGTAGTTGTAGCCTATGTATTTTCCCGCCATCAAGTGAGGACGGTTGGCGAAGATAATATCATGCTTGTGAAGGCACTCCTCTGCAGCGGAAGGGGAGGACACCAAAAGAACTGGGCGTGACCCGAAATGGAGTAGGAGCACAGGGCCATAACGTTCGGAAATTCTGGCCAAGCCTCTCTGAAGAGGCTTCTTGATCAGGTAAAGGTGACCAAGAATGGGCAAATTTATGACGGGGCTTGGTGGGAAATTCTTCAGTCTCCGAAGAAAATACTTGGAAAAGATGTACAGGAAGATGAAGATGGGAAAGTAAAGGTAGCGAGACTCCATTAATGAATGTTAATGGATTCCAAGTTTCTCGTTAGTTGGCAGACAGGTTTATATTTATAACATACCGTAACCTCTGCTCCACTTGAAAAGATTGTTATATAATTATTATTATTATTTTCTTTTTTGTTATTTTTCATTAATTTTACGTGAGGTATACGTTTTATTACCATTGGAGGTCATCCAACTGTGCAATTTATCTTTCTTTAATAAAAATTTTACTCAAAGAAGGAAAAATCCCGGGTAATAGATTGGAGCTCTGATGTTGAGGCGCAACTCTCGGTCATTGCTCGGTACGTTCTATATTAATAATTATTACTTTAACAAAATGTTATTTGTGTTTTTTTTAAATAAACTCACGGTTATTATTTATGGACGTACATATATCTTCAAATAGACTATTTGTGTTATATCATTTAAGAAAATCTAATTTAATATTTTTATTTATTTAATATAGTATTTTTCATTTGTAATTAAAATAATTTAATTATTTTCTTAATTTTTATTCATGTTTTAAATAGAGAGTACTGAGTTAAAACAAAGTTACTATACCACCCGATTTTGTTAAGATTTATATGCATCTACGAATAGGGAATGAAGTTATAAAAAAAATTAGTATAGATTTGTTGTATATATTTATCAATTTAAATTTCCAAAAATTTAATTGTTTTAAAAAAATTAAAATACACAAATGAAAAGACTAATAAGAGCAAGATTGAAAATATTTTATAAACTTTCATAGAACAAATTGAGGCCGAGTTTATTTTAAAATGAAATATATTTGACGCTACATTGAGAAGAATGCACCACAAGGATGTAAATTAACTTAGACAAGTCCCAGTCTCAAACAAGAAAGCCAATAACCAAACCTTTATTAATGTTTAAACTCATGATCTTAAGATCGCCAGACTCTAGTTTGACCAACTTAAATGTGACCAAAGTCTTATGTTATAATAAGTTTTGAGTGAATAGCATGTAGATAAAGATTAGATGTTAAACTATTGAAACATTCTTATACAAACTTGATTCATATCTTAGACATGTATCTTGTGACTTATGTCAAGTCATATATATCATCATCATAATTATGTCAAAAAAGTTCATAAATCTACTAGTGGAATCCACGCATGATTACGGTTTCACATGCAAAGACATGGACCTGTCCATATAAAAAATTTTCAATCAGATTTATATGGCTTGAAATTCTTCTTCTTTAAATCATACTAAATTAATGAAAAAAAATACCAAATATAAAAATTACCTGTAGTATCAAAATTAATTAATGGTGAGATACATGTATTGAAGTGAGAATGTCATGAATTTCAAAATAGCACATCCAATTATTCAAGTTCAAGTTTTTCCCTTGAAATAACCAATCAAGTTAATTTATAAAGTTTATAATATGGTATAAAAAATTATGATTTTTCATCAAATTAATTATGCAAGATATTATACATATTGAGGTGATCTTTAAAAGAAAAATATAAATTCGTAAACAATCATATTCAATAAAAAAAATATCTTTTTCAACTTTTTTTTCCGGCATTGAATTGCTTGAGTGTCACATACTTTTAATGAAAAGAACTGTAACCGGCAGTTAATTGCTGCAAAGATTGTAGATTTGTGCAACCGACAAAATAGAGATAAATCCACGACCAGCATTACGTAAGCCTCACTTCTAAATTATTCGATCATGTCCTTATAGCTATTCTTTCCTTCTTTCATACAATTAAATGTCTTTTTGATTTTTTTTTAATTCTTTTTATGGAATGTGTAATCTCTATTTTTAAATGCGCACGTGACATAACTTAAGAGAATTTTTATGAGATTCTTCTATATATATAATGATTTATACTTGTTTCATTCTAAAATATAAACTCTTATAATTATACATAATTTACTTAAAATTCTTTCACATTAATAATAATAATAATAATAATAATAATCTAAGTACATACATGAGGCTGGTCCAGACATTACTTATAAAAAAAACATTATAAATAAAAAATAACATTTTACATTTATATAATTATTATCTTCAGAAAAGGATACATGTAGACATACTATTGTGTGATAAATCTAATATATAGAAATTATGTTACGAGACTGGTTTTTAAAATTTTTTTAAAATACTTTTTTAATCCACAACTATTAATAAATAAGTTTTGAACCAAATATAAAATCGGGTTAATAAGTTCAAATTCAATGATTAAAAAGAATAAAACATATAACCCATAATTTACTTCACAATTCCCACGTGGACGGAGCTGTAGGGACAATTCTTGGGGTCCAAATTATTTATTTATTTATTTAGCATATAGAAATTACTGTTTGCCCTTTAAGTTCCATCAAATCAAGCGAATCGATTTCCTTGCTTTCCTTTTGGGTTTCTTTCTCTTTTCTTCGTCAAACAAGACTGCATAAATTGTCGATTGTTTTGTTCTAGAAGATGTGGAGTGCGAGGGATGTTTCCGTGGAAGATTCCCACCACTTCACCTTTGGAAATTATGGTGTGAAAGCAAGTAAATGAACAAATTATGAAAAAGGAAACCTTGGTTACATCGTGTCTAATACAGGTCCTCGGATATCTCTTTTCTTCTACGTTCTTAGCTTTGGAAAATTGTCCTCGCTTTCAGACACAGATCAATTTGTTTTCTCTTTTATTTTTTATTTTTTCTAAAAGAAATTTGTTTTCTCATTTCGGTTAAAGTTTTTGTTTTTATAAATTATTGTGTTCGAATCAAATTCATAGACATATTTTAATTATATTATTAATAGTTATAAATTCAATAAAATTAAAATATATAATAAAATATAATCAGTGCGCTTAAGTTATACATGAGAGCCATTGCCTTGATGCTTCTCTTAACCTGTCATGCGTTGAGTCAAATCAAATGAAGAACAAATCTTCTCCGCGACGAAATAGAGCTAAATACTTTGTACTAGCCTCTAAAAAGATTCCAAACGGGTCAGTCTTCCGCGACTTGGAAAACTTCTACGGACGACTGAAACACTTCGTAATCTTTGGAGTCCCAATTTTCTACGGCATTTATCTATCACCCTTTTTAAGTATTTGTTTTAATTAAGTAAAATATTTATTTTAATACTATAACATTTTTTATTTAGTCATGTAAGTACATAATTTTTATTTTATATTTTTAGATACTATAACATCTTTTTGTATAATCAGATAAATCATTTTTATTTTTTTTTTTACTTTCAGATCAAATAAATCATTTCTTTTTAACTCGTAAGGGTATTTTAGCATGTTCACTGTATCAAATAATTATAATCGATTTAAATTTAAAAAATCTAACACATTTTTCATTTACATATCTAGTTATGATAAAAAGATGTTAAAAGTGTTGTTCAAAATCGGATTATAAATGAAGATAATGCTGAATTTTTTAATTTAAATCGATTAGAAGAGGTTGATATAGTGAACATATTAAAATATCCTTATGGATTGAAAAAAATGGTTTAATTTGTCTGAAAATTAAAAAAAACAGGTGAAAATGACTTATCTGGTTTCAAAGAAAAAATGTTATAGAGTCCAAAAAGATAAAATAAAAATTATACACCTATATGGCTAAATAAAAAATGTTATGGTATTAAAATGGAGATTTTACCTTATAATTATTACTCTATCAAGTTTTCAACTAAGAATTATTTTATTTTTTTTATCCGAATTCTTTAAAATTAAACATACGTTTCTTAATATAGACATTTTTATTTAAATTTCTTTCGATATTCTCCTTAATTAAGTAATTGAGTGATTTAAATTTCATTAAATCATAATCTCATCGTTGACTATATTGGTTTATATTAGTTATACATTACTAATACATATGATCATATACATATTGATAAGGATGAACCTAGATACTATTATAAATTTAAGATATCCATTTTAAAACAATACAAATAATTATCAAATAGTTAGACTCTTGATGTTGATAGGCTTGTAGTCATGTTTTGAGCTTACAAGTGCAAGACTTGACATTAATAGAATGTGATTTTTGTTGCTACAATAATTTGATTTTTTTAAAAAATAATAATAATACTCGATTTTTATGATTACAAGAAATAAATTATAATACTTTTCTCGTCTAGATTTAAATATTTCTATTTTTATCTTAAATTGTTTGAAAATAAATTTTCTATTTTTAAAAGTAAATAAACTTTTAATCTAAAATCTCATAAAAATCACCCAATATTTTAAATATTTAAACTCACACAAAGATCTTATATTACTAAAAATGATATTTTAAGGAAACATTCAATTCCAATTTCGAAACGATAACGAAATATTTAATTTAGGGGGTGATTGGATACACCATCAGTTTGGATGGTACCATCCAGTTCCGTAAAATACACATTTGAATTGGAGTTCATTTTTACTTAAAAATGAAAATTTTTTTAAAAAATTAATTTAAATCATCTATTTAAGATGAGATGCATCAATTTTTTTTATTTTTAAATAAAAAATAAATATAAATTGACATATATATTTTACATATTAATAAATAAAGAATAAAAAAAATGACGTAACCAATAACACACTTAAAAAGTAACAAGTCATATGCAAAAAAAAGTGTGAATGACGTTGAGCTTGGCGTACAAATTGATCCTTAGACCCTGGTTGTAGTGGGTCATTGCATACGTGTCAGTGTCAGTCGTCGAAACTTTTGCAGACGACTTCCTGCAAAAATCCAAGTCAAACTGGCCGATTTGACTTTGTGCTGATGAAAATGGTCCCACTATAGTTACTATGGATTTTTTTTTTAAATAATATTATTAAAAAAATTAATTATTAACGTATCATCAAATAAAATTGACTTTAACAAGCTTATCAGTTATTAATAGTTTTTTTTCCTTTAATTTTCTTAAAGTTAAAAGAAAGAAACAAAGTTGTAAAACAGTAAGGTAAGTGATGTTGCTAAGATTTGGATGGTTTGGACAAGATCTATGATACGGATGAAATGGAAATTTCAGGATTCTGAATGGTCTTCTTTCTGAATATGAACGGTTCCTGCAAACACAAATAATTCATCAAAGGCCCTCCGATGCTTCAATCAGTAAAGAATAATTGTGCATAGAGAGAGAATGTCTGATTATAGAGAGAGAAAGACTTACCTTTCAAATGAACTTCTTGTGATATTTATAGAGAAGTTTTGTATGTACATCAAAACAAGAGAGGACATATTTGTCTTTTACTCACAAATCACTACTTGAATATTATTATTATATTGAAAGTTTCAATATTATAATAATAATTTAATTATCTAATATATATATATATATATATCTTTGTGTGATATATATATATATATATTATATAAATGTGTAGTATACACCAATAAGCAAAAAAATTTCCGATCAACCCTTTAGCTAAAAACAATGCCACATGAACACATGACATTACTGGCTCCATTTTATCTCGTGTAGCTATAGTCAATTTTTTTGATTAAAATCGCATGTATTGTTATTAATATCTTTATAATGTATTGACCTAAAAAATTTTTTTTTTTAAATCTCTTTTATCTTATCAAAATATTTAAAATTACCTTCATTTGAGCATATTAATAACATATGTTTTGACCAAAATATTTTTTTGCTGTATGATCCTTGATGTTTCCTTGACCTTTTGCAAGCTCCATTTTATATCGTGCATATTGCTCGATGTTTGATTGATATTCTTGGGCAACAGTAGTTCGAGAGCAAAGCCTGCCACGTGGATTTGGGCCATATAGTATGCGAGCTTGGGTGAATATCTAGGTGAGCTAGTGTGAGAGTTAGGGTGTGATTGGTGTACATATTTTATATTTAACACATAAAATATATGTGTCGATTAGAGTCAATTTTTTATTTAAAAATAAAAAAATTGATTTATCTCATATTAGATAGGTGTTTCAATTTAGACTTTAGTTAGATTTTTTATTTTTAAGTAAAAATGAACTTCAATTTAAAGGTGTATTTTACAGAATAGAATGACACAATCCATTTGGATGGTATATCCAAACACACCATATAAAATCTTCTTTCCAAATACCTTGTTCAATAAAATTTTATTATTTTGTGCAAGTTTTGAAACTCACATTTACAATTAATTAGATTAAATTTTGTGAAAAAAATATATTTATTAAATTTTATCAAATTTAACACGTCAATCCAATCAACATAGAGAAGTATTGAACAAAAAATTTTGAAATAGTAACATTTCAAATCAATGATTAAATTTATTTTTAATTTATTTTTGAGATCTTTAAATTAAATGTCCTTTTTTTAAAAAAAAATCTTTTAATATAAAATTTCTTTTTTTTTTATTTTAATATAGAATTTTCATCTACTAACTAATGTTCTTATCAATAATTATGTTAATGAAAATAATATAATAGTAACTCTAATAAAATAAAACAATTAATTTTACACAAAAAAAGTATTATTTCAAGTTATGTTTTCAAACTTCGATGGTAACAATCACTTTGGAACCAAAGGAATATAATAAAAATCGAACCTCTTTTTTCTTGGACAATTTTCATGTTGTCTTATAAAAATATAATAGAAGGAAAGAGGGAGTTGCATTATGTATGAACTATGAAACCCTAATAATATGTTGAGGGACCGACAGGAAGCTTCATTTTCATGTTTTCTGTTTCAAACCTATGGTCCATTACTCCTTTGTGTTTTTAAAAGGATAGACAATTCTAAGGTTGCGTTTGGTTCTTCTCCATTGTTTGAGTGGACAACACAAGATAAAAATTAATGGATAGAACAAATTTTTTTTTGTCCTAATAAAGTGTTTTGTTGCATTGGACAGAACAAAAAAAATGTTGATATCTACTGTGCACAATGCATTTGGTTGCAGTGAAAAAGATAAATAATTAATTGTCTATTTATTAAATTATCCTTATGAGGAGAATGGTGAGAGAGAAAAAAAGAAAAAAAACAATTTTAATTAATTTGGAGAGTAAATTATCATTTTAGTCCCTATTCTTTTATACTTTCTCCATGTAAGTCCTTTTTCTTTTTTATTTTTAGATTTTTAAGTCCCCTAATATTTTATTTAAACCGATTAAATCCTTAATCATATTTCCTTTGAAAGGATAGGTCCTTAATTTTTTTTGAGTGTCTAACAAAGTCTTTCTTGCCTGAAAAAATAAATTTTCAAACCAAATGATTCACCGGACATTCTTTTTGTCAAATATGTTGGGGGCAGAAATGTCATTTTACTATTCTTTCATTTCTTCTTCTTATTCTAAGGATAAAAATAAAAACAAAGGAGTGATAAAGATAAATCTCTAAAAATGTAAAAACCACAAAGTAGTAGAATAGTATATTTGAATTAGAGATTTGACTCAATTTTTTATATCCATTTTGATTACCTGGAAAATCATACAAGGTTTCCTCAAGCAAGAAGGACTTTGTTAGACATTTATAAAAAGATTGAGAACCTATCTTTTTAATGGAAAAATGATTAAGGATTTTAAATGTCACAATAAAAGGTTAAGAATTTAGTTGGTTTAAATTAAAAAATATGGGACTTAAAAATCTAAAAAAAAACAAAAGAGGACTTACATGACGAAATTATAAAAGAATAGGAACAAAAATGTTGATTTACTCTTAATTTGGAAGACAATGAGTCAAGTTTGTGAGTGAAATGAGATAGGATGCGGGTGGGTTGGTGGGGGTGCAGGTGGTAGTGGTGCTCATGGGATGGGGTGGGTGGGTTGATTTTTTTGGACTTAGCTGAAAAATATAAGAATAGTTTTGTCATCTTATACTTTTAAATAGTTTTGTCGATCTCTAGAAAAATATAGGAATAGTTGGGAAGGATGAATAGTTTTGAAGTGGTTGGTTTTTGGTAAAAAAATTTGTTTCTAGAGACAAAATAAAAAATTTCATCCTCCCCAACCGAACATCAAAATTGAACCATTTTTCTTATTTCGTTTTTCATTTCCAGTCCTAAATACAATAACCAAAAACAGCATGTTGCAAGCATCAACACGTTTATTTTCCTTTTTATCTTTTCACTGCCCACATTCAGCAACAATTTGGATACTAAATGGCAACCATTTATTAAAATAAATAAATTATTAAGTAATTAAAAATGTGCATTACCTCTAAAGATTGGAATATATGCAAATTCTTATCGATATATTTATGACTTCACATAATTTGGGAGACAATGAGTCACGTTTGCGGTGGTGCTGGGATGGGTGCGGGTGGGTCGTGGGGCTGGGCTGCGGGGTAGTGGTGATGCGGGGTGGCGTGGGTATGAGGAATACAAGAGTATCAAGAATCAAAAGGCGCAATTTGATCACAGTTGAGAAAGAAGATTAGCCATTTCTTGGCGAGGCTTACACATGGCGAGCAGTGGCTGAGCTTTGGGCATTGTAAGTCCAGGCCCTCCATTCATGTCCACCTTCTCTTCACCAATTCTTTCCCATTCAAAGCATTGAATGAGCAATCCTAATGCCAACCCAACAACTCTCATGGCCAAATTCTCCCCAGGGCATCCTCTTCTTCCATAACCAAATGGCAACAGAACGAATCCCTCTCGATGCCCGTCCATGTTCAAGAATCTCTCCGGCTTGAATTTTCTGGGTTCTTCCCATAATTTTGGATCATTTTGGATTGCCCACAAATTTACCAACAGCATTGTGCCGCGGGGTACCCGGAAACCTGCTATGGTGCAGTCTTGAGATGATTCGTGGGGCACCAGAAGAGGGGCAACTGGGTACATACGAAGTGTTTCGACTATGACTCCATGGAGATAAGAAAGATTGGCAAGATCAGAGTCATTAATCAACCTCGATTGCCTCGTGAGAGTGTCAATTTCTTCCCGGGCTTTCTTTAATGCCTCAGGATTGTTAAGCAGAACGGAGAGTACCCATTCCATTGTTCCAGCAGAAGTGTCAGTCCCTGCTGATAACATTACCTGCCCCATAAAATTCAAGAAATTTACATTAACTTTTTACAGGAATATTGATCTCTACTATAATCTCTATCTCAATTAGAACAATATTATAGTTATAACCATTAGAGAAGCATGACTTAGGAAAAAGAGGAAGCCAAGAAGCTAACCAGAGTGAGGCCTCGAATGATTTCATCCGTGTAATATTGGGGTTCGGTCTCCTGAAGTGACAACAGAACATCAATCATTGTACCATCTCTGTGGTCATTGGATTTCATTCGTATTCTTTTACGCTCTTCAATCAATTCTTGCATGAATTTATCCCTTTTCTCCTGTAATACTTTCATCTTGCTTTCGATCTTATTCATTCCAGTCCACTTCAAGAATGGCAAAAAATCTACCATGTTTGTTGCCCCACTCACCTGAAATGTCTCAGTTACTATCTGTTTAAACCTTTCTGCTTCCTCAATTTTCTCCGCATTAAGACCGTAATATCTCTTTCCAGCAATCATAGTCATTAGAATGTTTAGTGTCATCTCAAAGAAGGCAGTTTTCATATCAACCCTGTAAAATCCCCCATCCTCAGAGAACCCTTTTAGAAGCCGATGAATCAGTGAATGAACCTCTTGACTACGGACATGGGTAAGCATTTGAATTCTCGTTACAGATAAAATCTCAACCGTAGATATTCTTCTCAAATTGCGCCAGTGATCACCATATGAAGCCCAAACCAGAGTGGTGTAATTATAACCAAGGTGCTTCCCTGCAAGAAACCTTGGCCTATTGGCCAAGATTTTGTCGTTTTTTGTGAAGCACTCCTCTGCAGCTGACGGGGAAGAAACTAGCACCACCGGGCGAGATCCAAAGTCAAGGAAGACTATGGGACCATACTGTTCAGAAATCTTTGCTAAAGCTCTGTGGAGGGGTTTCTTGATGAGATATAGATGGCCTACTATGGGTAAAGAAAGAGGAGGACCTGGTGGGAGATTTTGCCACCTTCTAATGAATTGGTTTGTAAGTAAATACAGGAAGGGTAAGATCACAAGGTAGTAGAAGAAGGTCTCCATGCGGATGGGTGGATGGATGGATGGAAGAGAGGATACCCAATACACGAGAGGAGGGGAAGCTTTACTCTGTATATAACGAATTAAAAAAGCCCTTATCCATTCGAAATTCACGAAATGGAAGTCATTTTGAGCATCATATCACTGTGACGTCTGTTCTTTTGTTTCATCTTTATTAAGTTTTGTAAAAGCATACGGCTGTATCTGCTGGTATTTTGATACGTTACTCTGACGCTTCTACTGAGATTGGGTTAGTCGGCTTCTGGTGGTTCGTTTCTGGATCACACATTTCATTATTTGAAGGATAGAATTATAGACGACGTGGTTGCCTTTTACTATATGCAACACTTCACCCATTTTATTTATTTATCTTAAATTATATACGCCAATTTTTGTAAGTTTTAGTTTCACAAAATATACAAATTTGCTTATTTTACTACTTCCTGAACAGATGTGTAAATCTTTCTTTTCTTTAATTAAAAGTTAAAACTATTGATAGATATTTTTGTGCCCGTTTTCCTTTTGGAGAATTGAAAAATGACTGTGAAATGCGTTTCATTAATCAATTGTCGGTAGTTCTTTCTCTCACTTAACTTGTTTTGGGGATAGAGTCCTCAGCTCTGTTGCCCATTTATTTGTCCTTTATCTTTCTCTTCTTTCCAATCTTTCACTTTTTTGTCTTCGCGTTCTATTTTGAAGACATTTGTCAAATCAAATGATTTTAAAAATCAACGTGCTACATCAATAGAAGATTATCTAAAATTATTAGATAGAATTATAAAAGAAAAAAAAAAGCTAACTTTGTTTATAAAATGAAATTAGATTCTTTAGATGCGTCATGTATTAATATCAATCAATTAATTTAATTGGAAGCTTCATTGATTCATATTCCATATATATGGTCTTTCACTATGTTGCAGAATGAAATGATTTATATCGTAAAACTTATTTATAATAGATTTTTTATTTTGATTTTAAAAATTAATTGATATATGGTTCATTGAGAATACATATTAAGATATAAATGAGACTATATTATACGGGAATGATTCGAGCTCAATTCGGTAAAAGCTTGAATTCGACTCGTCTTAAACGAGATTGACCTTGGCTCGGACTCCACTTATTAAAAGAGTCGAGCCAAACCAATACATATTAATTTATTTAAGCTTGCGAACCTAAATGATGTGATCGAGTGGTTTAGAGGTGAAACCTACATAGTACAGTGGATTTGATTCAATCTTGCTGCAAAATTTAGGGTTGATGAAATTTACAACTATTAACAGTATAATCAAATTTGATAATATGTTTTAATTGTTTAAATTAATATAAAAATGCATCTAAGGTTGCAATCGAGTGATTTATAGGTACAGATTACATACTGCAAGTCGTGAGTTTGACTTGATCTTGTTGCAAATTCTACCTTTGATGAGTTCGCAACTATTAGTGGTATAATCGAGGTGCATGCGTGAGACTAACCACTTAAAAAAAAAAGAAGAAAACTTAGTATAAAAATTGTCAAAATATAAAAAAATTATCATTAAAATTTACTTTTCTTTAGTGAAATTAGTGGTTAGTTATATGATACTAATTTGTGCAAAGAGTGGAGTGTGTCAAATCATGATCTTCCTTGGCATAAAATTTTTCAGGTTACTTGTTTCTTTGGTTTTGACTTAATCGTATTTCGTATGATCATTCTTTTTGTCAAGCTTGATACTTGTTTACAACACATTTTAGGATGTGTAAAAATTTATGGAAGGGTACTTTAGATAGAAGTACTTTCTCTATTCCTTTGTAATTTCTTTGTTTTAATACAATTTGATCCTCTTTCCTACAGCTGGTGAGACTTAAATTCCAAAATTTAAATGGCCAATGAGAATCTTCTTAAGGAGCTAATAAAAGGGTACTAGGGTTGAATCTCCTTGAGTTGCTCAATTTTGCGACTTTCCCAACCGACAGTATCGGGAGAGTTGTGCCGAGTATGGTTCTAAGCTTTAAAACCATTTATGGCCTTTACGCTGTTTAAACTTCAGAAAAGATTCATCAGGCCCATCACCCAAATGGAATGGGCTAAATATTCTATGTAACCTGTGTGGTAGGGGCTTAGATCAAAGAAGCCTGGTGATTGGACCAATAACAGTTTAGTCAAACCAATAAACCCACGGTTTTACCTTATATTTTCCTCTCCTTCTAGTTAAAAATAATTGGAAAACTATCATAAATACTTATTTTCAAGAACGAGAATTTTTTTTAAAGAGATTTAGCACTTAATTCATCTATAAATATAAGTCATTTGTAGTTTTTTTTTTCAATATTAAGGTAAAGTTTTTTTTCCCATAAAGTGTCCCTATAGAGAAAAATATTAAGTATGAAAAAAATGTTTTATGAAAAACATGAGTAATATTGAAAAAGAATAAGAAAAAAATACACTAAATTGACAATAATGACTTATCATAATAAAAAAATTTTCTAATGACTTATAATTAAGGATGGAGTGTGATAAAAATGAAAAAAAAGTATAAGAGTTTGAGAGAATGAGAACCATCATATATATATATATATATTTATATAGAGAGAGATTCCTTAGTTGTTCAAGAGATATTATGAAAATTCACTTTCAAAACTACAAACATATGCATACATTTTATGCAAGAAGTCTCGCATTCAAACCATTTAATCATACCATTGAATATATCATATTCATATATTTAGTACATAAATGACTTGATTTCTTTTTATTATTCGTAAGAATGGTTTTGTATCATTTCATCTTTTATGTGCATGATTTCGTGCAACTTCATTACTTGGTTCAATATGGGATTAGGAACAATATATTTAGCAATGAACATTCACAATTTATCTGCTAAAAAGGAGGAAATTTTATTTATTTAAAATTAAATATACCCTTTAGACTCTATTAAAAAAATTAGAAGAATTAATTTGCTTTAAAAAATTATCACATTATTCCATTGATGGTAGAACTCATTAGCTATATGAGTAAGTAAGACATAATGCATGTCGTAAGTTCTTGCTGCAAATTTTATTATTGGTGAGTTTATAAATATTAGAGGTATAGTTATGATGCTTGACACATTAAAAAGTAAGAAATGATTTATACTCTCTCTATCACTATTTATTAATCATTTGAGTTAATTTTCCTTATCATTAAATATAAATCACTATTGTTAGTTCGATTAGCATAAAAATCAAGAAATTTTAAGAAAAAAAATATTTTCTTAATTTTTTCAAATTGACGGTTTAATAACTTATATTTAATAATGAAAGAAGTATTTTTCTATTGATAATTAATAATTTTATTTCTGTTCCAGTCATTTAAAGTCGAATATTTTATTTTTAAAATAATTTAAATTTTAATAAAAATTAATATTATGATACTAAAAGAGAAATTAAACGAAACTAGTTTCTTAAAATTCATAGAAAAGAAACGAGGAAGAAGGCGGAGGAATTGAGGAAAGGGGAGCGGGGAATGGTCAGAAGCTACCGGTAATTGCCGGGAACTGTGATTATCACAAGAAGATGAATGTCTTCGTGGGAGCGAGAGCGGAGTTTTAGCTTTGAGGAAATCAAGGAAACAATGCCACGTCGTCGACCTTTTTGTTCGAGACTCTCAAATAACGGTGTCCACCTCGGCAACCTTTTAATGCTCTTAGCCGAAAACTAATTACTTCCACCGTCTAAATTAAAAAAAAAAAAAAAATTAAAAGTGAGGTTTTACACCTATAAATGTCAAATTTACTAAAATAATTCTAAGGTTGCAATTGTTTCACATTATTAAAGTTATACTCTCTCCCCTTATATTATTATTTCTTTTTTTAAATAGTTTAGAATTGAATTTGTCATCTCTAAAAATAAATAAATTTTTAATATTCTTTTCTTTCTTATTTATAAGATATTATCCATTAGTTAATATAAAATTAATTTTTTTTTAAAATGTTCCTATATAGAAGAATATCAAGAAAGAAAGTGAGAAAAAAATTTTTATAAGGAAAATGAATAATATTGAAAAAACAATATCCATTAAATTGTAATACTGACTTATAATTTATTTAGCCATTGCTTATTTTTATGGAGATACTTTAGACTCAATTTACAAATATGCTGATAAGATTTAAATTCGTGATTTATGATTTTTGTTTATTTACTTTATCAATCGGGAATGTCTTTGAAGAGACTAATCACTTATAATTGATAAAAAAAAAAATAGATTCAAATAATTTATATATAATATGGGATAACATTTCATTTGATTAAGAATTCTTAATACTCCTTCATCTTAACTCAGTCTGAGCAAGGAAGATTCGTTATGGTAACGGTCTCATTGGCCAGCTGGTCTATTTATCGAGTGCATGGAGTATCAAAAATTGGTTAAACTTTTGAGGATTTCCGGCCTGCTGTCTATATAATGAATAATCAAGAAAACTTTGGGAGAGGAGCACTTGAAGTCACATAAACCTTGGACTCTTTATGCGCAAGAGCGTACAGAATGTGATTTAAGAATAAGTGCTTGGCGATTCAGGATTAATCAAGTATAAACTTAAAATTTGGATTATAAAAAATAAAAAATCAAGAAAACCTCGCTATTCTCCCTTTTTTTTTTCTCTTTTTTTTCCCAAAAAAAAAAAAAAAAAAAATAATAATAATAATAATAATAATAATAAGAACGAAAAAGAGAGATCTTTAATTCTTTTGGCTATACAAGAACTGATAAACCGGGGATGAACTGCACCGCCATCTTTTACACTCCATCTCGTCATCCTCTGTGCACGGCCTGATGCTGCCAAAATCATTCTCTCATAATCTACTTTACTATCATCATCCTTCTTCTTTCTTCTCTTCTTTCTTCTTTTCTTTCTATATTATTATTATTCATTCTGCAGAGCATATGCAAAATCAAGGATTTTCAGGGCTCTTTCACAGAAACAGAAAACAGAGGAAGAAGTTAGATTAATTTGATCCCCAAGTTGATTCAGTAGACTACTACTATATTTAGCATATCCTTTCAAAGAAAGGCTTTCAAACAGTACATATATATAATTAGTTTGAAGAATCCTTGGAGGAAGAGAAAAACAAAAGATATGGGAAGAGTGAAGCTCCAGATCAAGAAAATTGAGAATACAACAAATAGGCAAGTTACTTTCTCCAAAAGAAGAAATGGGCTCATCAAGAAAGCTTATGAACTTTCTGTACTCTGCGACGTCGATGTCGCCCTCATCATGTTTTCCCCTTCTGGAAGAGTCAGCGTCTTCTCAGGAAATAAAAGGTGCTGTTCCATAACAGAATTTTAATTACTTAACTTCATTTCTTTTTAATTTGTTCTGTTTAATTATATGGCTTTAATTTGATGGGTTTTTTTTTCCTCTCTTCTTTGAATTCATTCTGTATCTGCAAAATAAAAGCATTGAAGAGATCGTGGAGAGGTATGTGAGTCTACCGGAACATGAGCGTGGGCGGTAAGAGGAATGGCTCATTAATTCTCAGTCTTTGTTGTCTTTATTTAATTAATTCCGGCCGGTCTAAGATTTCTGCTGCTAACTTTGATGGTTCTTTTTCTTGTTCTTCTTCCTTCATTTGGTCCCTCGTTCCCGATGCTGTCACGTAGGCTACAAAACCAAGAGGTAACGTCGGAAAAAGTTTTTAAATTTTTTTTTAAATTTCCAGTGAATTATTTATTTAACATAAAATATATTAAATAAACTTTCAATTCTACAATTTTTTTTTTTTAATGGTGAAAATTTCATCCTGAGTCTTGTAGACGGGATGATATGTTTCTTTATAGAATTTTTTTTTTTTAGTATCTTCAGAAAGCTCTGGGCAAGTTAAAGAGTGAAGCCGATATGACTCACCAAATTGTGAGGTACATTACTGCTATCATAATTTGTTCATGACTTCTCTCTTTGTAATTACTACTACTAATTAATGTGTATTGTTTTTCTTGTGGAACAGCCCAACGTGTGTTGATTCTCAAGTTGAGGTTTGGCATATATTTATTTGTTTATTACTCTGAATTACTATCTTAATCCCCATGATATAAGGTTTTAATAACCATTTTATATGGATTAAAAAATAATAATATATCTTTATTATATCTAAAATATCGTTATCTTTCGTTATTTATAATTATAATTGTATTTTTTTCATAATAAATAAAAATTCATATTAAATGGAGGGAAAGAGTGAAAAAATATAATAAATATGTATTTTAAATTGTAAAATAATTTATATTATAAGACAAAAAAAGGAGGCTAAAAAGATTTAAGGTGTGTTTGGATACATCATTTATTTGGATTGTGTCATTTCATCCCGTAAAATGTAAGTTTAGATTGGAGTCCCTTTTTTGCTCAAAAACGAAAAATCTAACCAAAGATGAATTGAAACACCCATCTAACATGAGATGAATCAATTTTTTTTAAACAAAATATGAACTCTAATAAATAAGTACATTTTATGTATTGGACAGAGAATGTGTGCTTGGATGTTGTACACAAGCACACCCTTATATTTTGGGACGAAGGGAGTATATAATTGTGATCATGCGATCATAATAATTATAATTAATATTAATTAATTACTTGTTATATATTTCAATAATTTTATGTTGAATTACATGTTTTAATTTGCAGGATATTCAACAAGAAATCTTTAGATGTAAATGCCAACTGGAGAATATGGAAAAACGACTCAGGTACGTTCGTACAGCATAAAATCCATCATGTATATTCTTTCATTATGGTTACATTTAATAATTACTTGGACTTAATTCATTATTGACATATATGTTCTAGTGAGATTTATCTTCACTATTATATATATACATATATATATATATATATGTGATAATCATATAATTTTTTACGGATCCTATTTTTTGAATATTTTTTTTGTCAATAAATGACTATTTTCTAGTTGTACTATTTTTTTTTCTTTTTAAGTCAAAATGCAAATTAAAGAAAATGTTAATTTTCTTAGTAACGTATATGCATGTTGGTCTCAAATTAATTGAAGTTTTTGGTGCAGAATTGTTCACTTGCAAATATACCACTCTTAATATAAAATCAGTACAATATGACATCTTTTCTTTCTTGTTTTCTCACAGAACTTATGAGGGCGATCCTTGGGAAATCCGCACGGTGTGTGAGGCCGATTACAGGGAACAGGTCCTCGAAGAGACGCTGAAGCAAGTCCGTGCAAGGAAAGTAAGTTCAAAATCTCTTGAATTACCATAAGATGATTACTATGAAGAGCAACAGATCTCATTGTATGAGAGTTTCTCTTCGTATTCATACTGTGAGTACGAAGAGAATTCTTATGTATGTGAGATACGTTGCTCTCTCTATATATGGTATTTTGTGTTACTCTACCAATATATTACTATGGGTAGTATAGTAAAACTCACTCCATCTTGTTCACACACTGAAACAGCAAGTTTTGGAAAAGTTCAACTCCCAGAATCCAGAGTCTTCTCAGGTCGGTGGAATTTTCTGAATTAACATCGTACATATATTTAGTTATTAGCTAGCTAGGACACGTCTCCATGAAATAATAATTAAGTACTCATCATTCTGCATGTGAGTGTCTTTTTCGTTTTTTACTTCCTCTACTGTCTGATCATTAATTTCTGTTTTAGGTAATGTCGCTGCAGGCGATGCACATGAATGATTTTGTGGAAAAAGCTGCAAACAGTTTCATGATGGATTGGCTTCCTCAAAGAGACCATGCAATCCCAGTTGGCGCATTCTTGAATCCCACTGGGTTTCTTCCTCTCAGGTTCTCATATAGTATTGTAATTTTTCTATCTTTTACAAACAATAAATATAGTTGATGAAAAGCCCAGCTGATCGATCATTGGATTATATAATTAATCTGTTGTGCAGAGATGAAACTCATCAGCAGATTGACAACATCTTATCACCACCCTTAAACCTTCTTCATGCATCATCAGAAATGCACATGAATGATCAGAACAGTCCCAGAAGCAACATCGAGAATGAAACTCAGCCTCCATTAGCTGACCAATTCGGACAAGTCATCGATGTTAATCTTTCTCCATGGACAGATTTATATCCACCTGCAGGTTCCCACCAACTTAAATTTTATGTACCATGAATATTATCAAAGTGCCATATTATTTATTGATCTTCATCAAAGAAAACTGAAACTGTCCCTTTATTTGTTTGTTTGTCAGCTGATCCTTTTCCTGCTGCACAACCAAGAGAACGAGCACTTCTTGAACTATTCTTGTCTCAGCTTGCCCCAGTGAATCAGGATCAGATATGATAATTGTATGTGAATCATGAAATGCATTCATATTTGCAACTTTTTTCTTGTTGTACCTTTTGTTCATGAATATATGTATACATATTTTTACAGAGAAAACAAAAAAATTATATATATATAGGATTTTCCAGCAATTGTTTCTTCTCAAAATCTCAAAGCACTGTTGATTCTGGTTCTAGCTACTAAATCATGTATAATTGGTTGAAGGAAGGAATCCGATGATTTATCTATTGGAAAATTCGATTATGAACATACCTCGTATCCTCATTGTGTGATTTAATATCCAAGTAAATAAAAGAGAAAATTCATAAACATCACATTATTTGTAGGTTTTTGGAATATTTCAATGATACATCACACAAAGAAATTTAAATGGGGACATGGACTCAAAGTTTAGAATTTCCTTTATCTAATACTTTGTTCTGATTTATAAATTGATTATGTAAATATATATATATATATATATACATGAAAATGGTATAAAGTATATTACTATTAAATCTTTAAAAATTAAAGTTAATGATTAATTGTATTAAATTTTTTTTTAAAAAAATTAAATTTAATTAAATATTTTTAAAGTTTAATTTATCTTTTAAGTATAATTTATAAAATATATTTATAAAAATATTTTTTATTTCAAATTTTATTTTTAAAAAATAGAAAATAATTAACTTAAATTTTAACTATTAAAAATTTAATTATATACTCTTACGTAATATAGTAATACACTTTATACTAATACTATATTTATTTAAATGGACTCTATAAATAGGTTTGAAGTGGAACTCTAACCTAAATAATAAGCATATAGGGGATCGCAAGTTAGGCTCAAAAGATTATTTATTTAATATATCTGACCTATTTCCATCTTATTAGGGACTTTTATTTTTCTTTAATAATTAGCGGGGGAGTATAAATTTGATCCCGTTGTCTTTATGTTTGTCATTCTTATGCATGCTTCCTTAACACCGTAGAAACATCACAATCATTCGATGTTCGAATTAGGGGACACCAAATTTTGCTATCACCTTCTACGGCTCCACCGATTTAATACCAATTCATAAAAAGCTAAACTTTACGTAGCGGCCAACATTTTTTTCTTCTTTTTAATCTTTAAGTGTCTTTTTTATTTTTATTTTTTGAATTTTTAACTTTTGAAAAAACTTTTTTCTTATTATAATTTTTGTAAATTAAATAGAATAGAGTAATTATGAATTTACTTTGAATAATTAAAAGGTATTATCTTATTTAAATTAATTTAAAATTTATATTCTTTAATTTCTCTTCTTAATTAAACTATAAATAATAAACTAAACTTAAAGACACATGGATTTCTCTTACACATAAATGTATATTCACAATGAGCAATTTAACTTTTTCATGTAGATTACTCAACTTTTCAAACGAGTCAATTTAATCCCTTACTTTGCGAATTTAATATTTTAATTATTTAACTTTAGATGATTTGGCATTTTAGCCATTCAACTTTACGATTTTTGTGGATTTAGTCATTTAACACTTGTGAATGTTTTCAAGAGATTTAATTTTGTAGTGATCAATTTGTTAAATTCACAAAGTTAAGTGATAAAAAACTAACATATTTAAAAGTTGAATGGTTAAAATGAAAAAATAAAAACTTAATCGTTAGCATAATATAGATTCATAATCTATTATATATATATATATATATATATATTTAAAGCAAAAACCCAGAAATCCATGAGAGGACCCGAGAAATTTGAAAATTTACAATTTCAGGCAACCTTTTATTTTTTTTATTTTTGAAAATTTAGATATTAATGAAGAAATATTATTCAGATCCAATGAATATAATTTTTTTTATTCAATAAATATAACTTTATATTTAACAACCATAACCTTTCATATTTTAAATTTTTTTATTTATGTTCATATTCTTTCATGATTAATAGACTACATTTGTTTAAAGAAAAAATTAATGTTTTATTTTATTTATATTCAATAAATATAACCTTTCATATCAATTAAACTAAACTAAAACTATTTATATTTAATGAATACAATTTTTTATAAAATTTTTAAAATATAAATTAACTTAAAAGTCACGTATAATAAGGATTGATATCCTTTTGATGATGTTTTTAATTGAGAATAATATTTTTAATAAATTATATTTAATTAATAGTTACATAAAAAAAGTCACATCCTATCTAAATAGTCCTATATAAATCTAAATAAATATATTTTTCAATCTAATATTCACAAAAATTTATAAATTATTTCTTATATGATTATTAAAAAAATAATTACAATTTTTTCCTTAAAAAGTATTAAAATATTTTTATATGAAAAACATCCGTACATTGCAAGGACACTAGAAGATAGAAGACCTAAACTACCTAGGTATTTATAACATTGATAGATTAACCATGTCCACTTTCAAAATTGAACTCCTACCTTGGATCGAAACACACTTTCTTTTTAATCTTTTTTGTTTTTTTTAATCTAACACCAGGACAGTTTGTTAGGCTCGGTTAACTTCAAATTAACGATGATCATTAGATTTAGTCTTCCTGAAATGAAAATTAATTAGTTCATACGAGTGTCACAATTAGCTACTGGGTCATTAGCAGACTTTTCTTCTAGCTCTCTTAAAGGAACTTGCCGTAATTACATTCAGAGGTCATGTATGAAAATATCATGAATACACCCAAAATTCATTGTGTTGCCTAGAAAAATGGACATCCAACGTCCAAGAATTGTTTTGTTGATGAAAACGATATAACTGAACTATGAAATCTGAACATAGAAAAAAAAAACAGAAGAAGAAAAGAAAATCTAAGCCATAAATTTTCACTTATTCTAAAGGTTAAGATTTTGAGAGGAAATTTTAAAGTTGACATATATTGTCATCCATTTGTGTTATTATCTATGTGTAAATTTATGTTTGGTCTCCAAGTAAGAGGTGCGTCAACAGAAGTGATTACATTTAATCTCTTTCGATCAACTTAAGTATTTATTCCATAAGTCTTACCATAAATGTCTCTGACCTGGAGGCATTAATCTCTATTAAAACCCGGCTAAGCATGGTTTAATTGTCTAATCCTTGATTTGTCTAATTAATTGTAACCAAGTTCATTTCCAATTAGTCTCGAATTGACCCGGGCAGGTGGGTTTTTTTTTTATGTATGGGAATGACGATTTTCAACAAGTCAGCCTTGGCTTTCTTAGTAACATTTATTTGTTGTTGAACGAGTTAACTTCCTGCTAGTTTAAAAGTTTGGCTTTATGGTGTATTAGTTTTATTCATCTTCCAGGATACTCTTGTATTGTTTTCTTGATAGATAAAATATCAATTCCCAGAAATATGGGTTTTAATCTCAATCCCATGTTTCTTTTTGCTCTTTTCATTCTCCTACAGTGTCTTGATTCAGACGCAGCAAGTCTTAACGGTATTGTTGCAGACAAGGAGGCTTTGATCTCCCTCAAGTCTCAGATAAGCAGGGAATTTGCAGTTTCCAATCCTTTCTCTGATTGGAACAGATCAGATTCATCTCCTTGTAACTGGACTGGGGTGGTTTGTGATAGATTTTACCGAAGAGTGGAAGGCCTTGATCTTTCGGACATGCAACTCAGGGGTTCCATTAGTCCTCACATTGGCAATCTCTCATCTCTCAGGTCACTTCAGCTGCAGAACAATCAATTGACTGGAGATCTTCCTCAGCAAATATTCAACCTTGCTGGCCTTCAACTTCTCAATGTAAGTTTCAACATGATAAGTGGCCTTATGCCGAGTAACATAAGCAATTGTAAAGGGCTAAAGATTCTTGATTTGATGCAAAATGAGATATCTGGTGGAATTCCTGCAGAGATCAGCCAACTCAGGGAGCTTCAAGTCTTGAATTTGGCAAGAAACCATTTCACTGGTGAAATTCCTTCTTCTATTGCAAACATCTCTTCCCTTAACTTTTTAAGTTTACGAACCAATAATCTAAATGGCCTAATACCAAATGGCTTATCCCGTCTGGGAAATGTGAAGACTCTTGATCTCTCAATTAACAATCTCATTGGTACGGTTCATAATATCTTTATTAACATGTCAAAACTGTTGGTTTTGGCTATGGCTTCAAACAACTTGAGTGGTGAATTTCCAAGCAATTTTGGATTAGCACTGCCAGATCTCCAGGTCTTAAATTTTTGTTTCAATTTCTTTACAGGGCCACTCCCAAGGTCCCTGCACAACTTGACAAAGATAAGAACCATTCGATTGTCATATAATCTTCTGGATGGTTCTGTGCCACCAGGGCTAGGGAATCTCCCTGATCTGAAAACTTATAACATTGGGTCTAACAGGGTTGTCAGCTCGGGAGAAAATGGACTTAGTTTTCTTGATTCTTTGGAAAACAGTACTCATCTGATATATCTTGCACTTGAATATAATCTCTTAGAGGGTAAAGTTCCAGAGTCCATAGGGAATCTTTCTAAGGGTCTGAGGAAAATATACATGGGTGGAAACAAATTTTATGGTAGCATTCCGTCTTCAATAAGTGAGCTTAGGGAATTAGAATTGTTAATTCTGAGTTACAACTCAATTTCTGGTGAAATTCCAACTGAAATGGGCCAGTTGAAGGAACTTCAGATACTAGCACTGGCAGGAAACCGACTGTCTGGAAAAATCCCAAATTCTCTAGGCAATCTTCGGAACTTAAACAAGTTTGACGTATCAGAAAATGGATTGGTTGGAAACATTCCTACTGTTTTTGGGAACTTCCAATTTCTTGTTTCTCTGGACTTATCCAAGAACAGGCTAGATGGAAAAATTCCAAAAGAAATCTTCTATCTTTCTAGTTTAAGCCATTTTCTTAATCTTTCAGGGAACCTTCTCATCGGTTCTCTTCCAGAAGAAATACGGATTCTGGAAAATGTAATCACCATTGACATATCTGAGAACTCTCTATCAGGTGGCATCCCCAACTCAATTGGGGATTGCAGGAGCTTGGAGAATTTGTTACTTGCCAAAAATATGCTCTCAGGACAAATTCCATCTACTTTAGGAGCCGTGAAAGGTTTGGACACTCTGGACCTTTCCTCAAACCAACTTTCGGGTCCAATTCCTTCTGATCTTCAAAAGCTACAAACCCTTAAAGAATTGAATCTCTCCTTCAACAACCTTGAGGGAGAAGTTCCATCAGGTGGGGTTTTTGCACAACCCTCTGGAGTTCATTTGGAAGGCAATCAAAAGCTCTGCTTGCAATCAACTTGTGAACATGGCGGTTCTAATCAAAGGCGACTGATCATTGTAGTTACTGTAGCAACCAGTGGTGTAATACTATCAGTATCCATCATTCTTGCCGTACTATTAGTTTTCATCAGGAAGGGCCGTAAAAAGATCAGGGCAACATCAGAAAGTTTTAGAGGGCAACATCAGTTGATCTCTTATGATGAACTTCGCCGTGCTACTGATAATTTTGAGAAAGAAAATCTTATTGGGACTGGGAGTTTTGGATCTGTTTATAAAGGGCTTTTACGAGAAGGGATGCCTGTAGCGGTTAAAGTCTTTGATACTGAGACAACCGGATCCTGGAGGAGCTTTCTAGCAGAATGTACTGCTCTGAAGAATTTGAGGCACCGAAATCTGATTAAAGTCATCACCAGTTGTTCCAGTGTAGATTTCAGGAATGTCCAATTTCTGGCTTTAGTTTATGAATTCATGTCCAACGGGAGCTTGGATGATTGGATAACAGGGAAAAGGACTACCAATGGAGAAAGTCTGAACATTTTGGACAGGCTTAACATAGCAATAGATATTGCTAGTGCGATTAATTATCTGCACAATGAAAGTGAGGTTCCAATTGTGCACTGTGATATAAAGCCCAGCAATGTTCTTATGGACTCAGATATGACTGCAAAGGTTGGAGATTTCGGCCTTGCCCGGTTCTTGACGATGACTAATGCTTCTCAGGCTTCCATAAGCCTTACCCATACCCTGAAAGGTTCCATTGGCTACATACCTCCAGGTCAAATTCTTCCAATTTCTGAATCCCTTTTTCTTTTGAGATACATTGATATATGAGGTTAGGATTTCCTCTCAACATATTCCCTTAACTATGATTTGACTGCAATGTATTGCAGAATATGGGATGGGAGCAAAACCATCAGCAGCAGGAGATGTCTATAGTTTTGGTATGCTTCTATTGGAACTTTTCACTGGGAAGAGTCCAAGACACGAGAATTTCATAGGAGGGTTGAGCTTAAAGATTTGGGCTCAGATGGATTTTCCCAACAACATAGAGGAACTTCTTGACCCGGGGATATTCAAGAATGGCCTTTTCCAAGAAGGTCATGAGTTTAAAAACTCAGAAAATATAAATGATTTCCTGATTGAGATCATCTACATTGGCCTTTGTTGTGTTGTTGATCCTCCTGTGCAACGCCTATCCATAAAAGATGCCCTTCACAAGCTGAAAACTGTTAAGGCCACTCTTGAAGAAACAATTGAGGGATTTCAAGAAATAAATATTAATGCAGCATCCATTTGAGGCAATTTGGTGCTTTATTTTGTAGCCCTAGAAATGCTTTCAGTTTCAGCTGCTTCTTGGCCTTGTCCGTTGTTTTTTTTTAATCACCTGTTTTGAGTTTCTGTCACTTGCTTGAGTTACTGATTATTATCAGTAATAATTAGACAGGGAAAACCCACGTCTGTATTTAAGATGTTAGCATATTTTACAGAAATTTAACTAGATCTGTGATAAAAGTCAGTCCAGCCCACTTATGTGTTAACCTGTTTTTAGGCCCAATTTTAAAGGGTCTAACATTTCAAGGTTTAGAGCTCATTATAATTAATTTAAAAATTCAATAATAAAATTCCAAGCATAACCGCATATTTATAAATATATTACGAAATGTGAAAACCAAAAAATTTAAAAAATATTATTCCAAATATTTAGAAAAGTTTTCTTCATTTTGATCAGTCGCCAAATGGATCGGTAAGTGGGCCATGCCGTGTCTCTGTAGCATACTTGTGGAGAGATCGATTTCTCAACTATTCTGACCATTATTGAAATCGGAAGAAAAGGTCGTCGGAGTAAGAAAGGACAAAGAAAAAGTCAGCCTTGGCCTTCATTGCAATCTTTATGGCTGTTGAACTAGTTTCCTGCAGCTACTTCAAATGTTGTGCCTTTTTAGTGAAGTGCATTATCTACCTAGATAATATTTTATATGCTTGTTGGGTTTTCTTGAAAAAATATCAGTTCACACAAAAAATATGGGATTTAATTTCAATCCCATGTTTCTCTTTGGGCCTCTCATTCTTCTCCAATGTCTCAATTCAGACTCAGCAAGTCTTAGTAATATGGTTACAGACACGGAGGCTTTGATCTCTCTCAAGTCTCAGATAAGCATGGAATTAGTTTCCATTAATCCTTTGTCTGATTGGAACAGAGATTCATCTCCTTGCAACTGGACTAGGGTTGTATGTGATAGATTTGACCAAAGAGTGGAAGGCCTTGATCTTTCGGGCCTGCAACTCCGGGGTTCCATTAGTCTTTACATCGGCAATCTCTCATCCCTCAGGTCACTTCAGCTGCAGAACAATCAATTGACCGGAGATCTTCCTTGGCAAATATTCAATCTTGCTGGGCTTCAACTTCTCAATGTAAGTTTCAACAGCATAAGTGGTGTCATACCGAATAACATAAGCAATTGCAAAGGGCTAAGAATTCTTGATTTGATGCAAAATGAGATATCCGGTGGAATTCCTGCAGAGATCAGCAAACTGAAGGAGCTTCAAGTTTTGAATTTGGCACGAAACCATTTCTCTGGTGACATTCCTACTTCAATCGCAAATATTTCATCCCTCTCCATTTTAAATTTAGGCACCAATAAACTAGTTGGCCTAATACCGAGTGGCTTAGCCCGTCTGGGAAATTTGAAGAAACTTGATCTTACAATTAACAATCTCACTGGTACAGTTCCTAATTCTATATATAACATGTCTACACTAGAGGCTTTGGCTTTAGCTTCTAACAATTTGTGGGGTGAATTTCCAAGTAATATTGGAGTTACACTGCCTAATCTTCTGGACTTCAATTTTTGCTTCAATAACTTCATAGGCAGAATTCCTAGCTCATTGCATAACTTGACAAGGATAAAAATCATTCGTGTAGCCCATAATCTTTTGGATGGTTCTGTTCCTCCAGGACTTGGAAATCTCCATGATTTGGAGATGTATAATATTGGATTTAACAGGATTGTGAGCTCAGGAGAAGATGGACTTAGTTTCCTGGATTCTTTGGCAAACAGTACTCGTCTGAGCTTTCTTGCACTTGATCACAATCTCTTTGAGGGTAAAATTCCAGAGTCAGTAGGCAATCTTTCTAAGTTTCTGAAGAAACTTTACTTGGCTGGAAACCGTATTTATGGTAGCATTCCATCGTCGCTCGGTCAGCTTAGAGACTTAGATTTGTTGAGTTTGAGCTATAATTCTATTTCTGGTGAAATTCCATCTGCAATAGGCCAATTGGACAAACTGCAGGTATTGGGATTAGCAGGAAATCATTTGTCTGGAAAAATTCCAAGTTCTCTTGGCAATCTTCTAAAATTGAACAGGATTGACTTGTCAGAAAACGAGCTGGTGGGAAGTATTCCCGCTACCTTTGGGAACTTAAAAAATCTTCTCTCCTTGGACTTATCCAAGAACAAGCTTAATGGAAGCATTCCACAAGACATTTTCCATCTATCTGGTTTAAGCATTTTTCTCAATCTTTCGCAAAACATTCTCTCTGGTTCTCTACCTGAGGAAGTTGGGCTCCTAGAAGGCATTGTCACAATCAACATATCAAACAATCATCTGTCTGGTGTCATTCCCAAGTCAATTGGTAACTGTATGAGCTTAGAGCATTTTTTACTTTCCAAAAACATGCTTTCAGGACAAATTCCATATACTTTGGGAAATGTAAGAGGTCTGGAAAGTCTTGATCTTTCTTCAAATCAACTCTCTGGTGCAGTACCCTTTGATCTTCAAAAGTTGCAGGCACTTCAATTCCTGAATCTCTCTTTTAATAATCTGGAAGGTGAAGTTCCATCTGGTGGAGTTTTTGCAAAACCCTCAGGAGTTCACTTGGAAGGAAACCAAAACCTCTGCTGGAAATTGGCTTGTAGGAAGAATAACAATTCCCGGCTGCTATTAATCTTACTCTGCAGCATAATCTCTTTGGCAGCAATTCTAGTTTTATGTGCTATGATTTTTGCTTTTCTATTTCACTCAAGAAAAGGAAAAGCAAAAGCAAAGATCAATGCAACATCTGAATCTTTTGGAGGTCAACATCAGCTGATTTCTTATGATGAACTCCGGATTGCCACTAATCGTTTCAATAAACAAAACCTTATTGGTTCTGGGAGTTTTGCATCTGTTTATGTAGGTCATTCAAAAGAAGGGAAAGCTATGGCTATTAAGGTAATTGATACAGAGGTGTCTGGTTCCTGGAAGAGCTTTCAAGCAGAATGCACAGCTCTGAAGCACGTGAGGCATCGGAATATTGTTAAACTTATCACCACTTGTTCCATTGTAGATTTTAGTGGTGCTGAATTTCTTGCATTGATTTTTGAGTTCATGAGCAATGGGAACTTGGAGGATTGGATAAGAGGGAAGAGGAAGACAATCTCTGGAGAGGGGTTGAATATCTTGGATAGATTAAATGTGGCAATTGATGTTGCCAGTGCAGTAAATTATCTGCACAATGAATGTGAGGTCCCAATGGTGCACTGTGATTTAAAGCCTGCTAATGTCCTTTTGGATTTCTATATGACTGCAAAGATCGGTGATTTTGGCCTTGCAAGGTTGATGATCAAGACTAATGATGATCAATCTCTCACAAGCTCCACCTGCACTTTGAAAGGTTCCATTGGCTACATACCTCCAGGTTAGTTAATTTCTTCCTTGTTCCCCCCCTCTTCGAAGTACAAAAAAATGATTCTTGGTCACATTTTAGGATTTCCTCTCAAGAAACTTATGTTTATTATTCTCATAATGTATTGTAGAGTATGGAGAGGGTATGAAACCATCTCCTGCTGGAGATGTATACAGCTTTGGCATTATGCTGCTAGAACTCTTTACAGGAAGGAGCCCGAGACACGAGAGTTTCAGCGAAGGATTAAGCTTAAAGAAGTGGGTGCAGATGAATTTTCAGACTAATATGGAGGAAGTGCTGGATCAAGAACTAGTACTCATTGTCACTGAAAGTTCTCTGAATGATGGTAATCAATCCATGAACTCAGGAATATTGCAGGGTGATTGCCTTAGTGAAATCATCCAAATTGGACTATCCTGTGTTACTGATAACCCTGAGAAACGCTTGAACATGAAAGATGCCCTTCACAAGCTGATAGGTGTAAGGATTCACTTGTTGTGAAAAAGGAATTAGCTGTAGTATGCATGCCTGAAAAGGTTTGATACTGGTTGTGCCAATAAACTTGGTGTTGTCTTCATAATCTGAAGATTCTGCATAACGTGGGATCCATCAATTTCTAACATACCGCAGTGCCAGATTGTGGGATTTATGAAGCACTCACGGTTAAACGGATAAATTTAATCCCTAGTTTAAATTTTTGGATAAAGTGACATAGTATACAAGCAAAAGATGGAAAAGAATAAATTACACTAGATATATCAATTCAATCACTTAGAATTTAAGAGTTGGAGATGACTGATGGAAGGATAAGCCAAGTGTGTGTCTCGTTAATGTATAAATTATCTATAATACAAGAATAAGGGTATTGCTTATTTTGTGAATGGTGAGATATTTGTAATGCGTGAGTTTTGACTTTTTTCCTTCACTGGGTAGTCCTCCTGCGTGTTAAAGCAAAAGGTGAAGTCTTCTTCATATACAGTAGCGGATCTATATGGATGTCAGGGTTCAATAAATCATTCTTAATTTTGAAAAAAAAAAAAGGGGTATATATATTATATTATTTTGTGATAAAATTAATCTCTTATAATTTTAAATTTTTTTATTAGTATATATATTAATGTGTTATTTTGTTATAAGATCAAAAGATTTATTAGACCCTCTTGATTTTATATAAAATTTTTTTATTAATAATTATTCAATTAAATTATAAATAATAATTATGACTTAATACTTTTTTTTTATAATTGTGACCCACATTTCTTCAATTACTAAATCCGCTGGTTATATATATTATAAAAAAACACTAAATTAATTATTGAAGCATTTGTAATGTAAAATAATTTTTATTTTGTAACAATTTATTTTATTAAAATATGAATTATTTTGAAATCTAATGAGTACACTTAAATAACTTGAAAGAATTTTAAGAAACAAAAAGAGGAACCCTAACCTGGGGGTCAAACGGGTACCATCCTCAAAAAATTTATAGAGGTGTGGGGGTTGAATCCTGGCGCTCTCAAGTTCGCATATCCTGATTTGGTTTTATAAAGAAAAAAAAGAATCAAAAAGAGGGAAAATTAGAAAAACAAACGGAAGGAAAAGTAAAATAGCCTTTTTATCCCTTAATTTTATTTTTAATTTTTTAGGTCTATATATAAATTTATACAGAAATGCTATTATGGGTAACGAATCTCAAATTATTTTTGAGTTTCAATTAAGTCTCTGTCAAAATTAACGGTCAATTATCTTTTTTCAAAAAAAATAAAAATAAAAATTAATCAAGTATCATAGAGTTTAGTTTGTATTTTAAGGATTTAGTTTATAAAATATTTCTTAAAAAAATTTTTTATTTAATAACTTTTTTAAAAGGACAACTGACCGCTAACTTTGACCGTTAAAAGACTTAATCGAAACCAAAATTATTTTGAGTTTCATAACCCATAATAACGTTTCCTTAAATTTATATATATATATATATATATATATATATATATCAATACTAGTTGCCTTTACGTCCTTTTGACTTGAAAATTGAACATTTTAGACCAAGTCAACAATATAGTGTTTTACTTGGTTAAACCTTAAAGGAAAAAAATGTAATTACAATGTTTAAATTTTTAAACTTCTTATACCTTCTGTAACTCCTAAATCCTATAAATTATCTCATTATCTTTCGGTCATTATTACAATTATCTAACAATATCAATTGCATTACATTGCAAAATCTGACCTAACTAGGAAACCATCAATCACAAATATTCAGCCGATCTTATATTGAGGATCAACGGTTGCAAGAACAAGTTGGGTTTCCCAGCCTTCACCATGATGCTCCCCAACGAGTCCTTGACTTCTTCTGTTGGATCTGAATAAGCGTTCATCAAGTCCTTAGACAAAATAGTGTTAGACAACGAGTTCAAGAAAGTTCTAAAAGAAGTTTGGCCAACGTCCACCTTCTCACCATTCTAGCAATTTCTTTTTTTTCAATAGGTGGGATTTTGTGATAATTTCTCCAACGAAAGACAGTAGGTAGCCATATGAATGACAACTGCTATTGGTTGGTACTAATAAGGTGCATCAAGAATTGATCCCATGGAGAAAGCCAAATCTGGCTCTTGCAGAACTTTTCCGGCAAAGACGATGAAGAAATGACTGCCATGATTATTTGGCCAAGTTTCACACTCATAATTGAAATATATTCATTGAAAAGTTTGGTCAAGGACTTGTGATCACCTTGCAAATGGAGGTTTCCTATGATCGTAGACTTAATCATGGAGGAAAGCTTCGTGGGGATTTCGGATTATATGTTGGGAGGTTAAAAAAATATTTTTTTAAAAAATGAACAGTATCGTAACATTTTTACCCATTGAGTTTTGACTAAATAAAAGCATTTTATCCTTGACTTGATCTAAAAATTCAATTTCGACTTTAGGAATTTTTTTGATCATTTGACATTTTGGCAGAATGTACTGTTCTGAAGGGATAGCTGTGGCTGTTGAAGTCATTGATACAGAAACAACTGGATCCTGGAAGAGCTTTTTAGCAGAATGTACTGCTCTGAAGTATTTGAGGCACCGAAATCCAATTAAAGTCATCACCAGCTGTTCCAGTGTAGATTTCAGGAATGTCCAATTTCAAGCTTTAGTTTATGAATTCATGATCAATGGGAGCTTGGATGATCGGATAACAGGGAAAAGGACTAAAAATGGTGATAGACTGAGCATTTTGGATAGGTTGAACATAGCAATAGATGTTGCCTGTGCCATTATCTGCACGATGAAAGTGAAGCTCCAATTGTGCACTGTGATATAAAGCCGAGCATTATTCTCATGGAATCAGACATGACTGCAAAGGTTGGAGATTTTGGCCTTGCCCGGTTCTTGATGCAGACTAATGCTTCTCAACCATCCATAAGCCTCACCCATACTCTAAAAGGTTCGATTGGCCACATACCTCCGGGTCAATTTCTAAACGCTTTAAAATTCTTAGGATAAATAAATAAAATAGCTATATTCTGAATTCTCCCTGCTATTTGAATAAGGCATAGGTTACTCCCTCGTAATCCCATTAGGATTTTCGACGAATACTTAATGTGCTAATTCGTATTTGGGTTCAATCTGTAATTATATTTGCAGAATATGGGGTGGGAGCAGAACCATCAACAGCGGGAGATGTACACAGTTTCGGTATACTGGTACTTGAACTTTTTACGGGGAAGAGTCCAAGGCATGAGAGTTTCACGGAAGGGATTAGCTTAAAGAAATGGGTTCAGATGAAGTTCTGTTACAACATGGAGGAAGTGCTGGATGATGGGCTTATCAAAGAAAATCAATACTCAGATTGCCTGATCAAAATCATTGATATCGGCCTATCCTGTGTTATTGATCCTCCTGAGAAACTCATTACCATAAAAGATGCTCTTCATGAGCTGAAAAATGTTCAGAGCACACTTGGAAACCATACTTAACAAAGGGATTCAAGTAATAACTGCACTCCTGAATGTGGTTAGGTCTTAGCAGGATGGAAACTAGTACTTTTGTTGTGTGAAAGGTAAAACAGCACTAAATAAATATGTAGAGTTTTCTTCTACTGCTTCTTCTTGTAAGTTATATAACTCTTTGTAAGTTTTATGACATGTAAAAGGTTTGCTGTGAACAATGTACAATAAAAATAATCCATTGGATGGGATCCATTGGTACTAATTCTGACCCTGCCATGTGAGGCGGGGGTCATTTTAAAGGGAAGGCTTGAGATTACGATGAAATGGTGTACTCATATTATATATTATTATTATATCAAAGTCAAATGAAAGGCAAGACCGCGAAAAATCCCAAATTCCCCCCGCCCCCCCGGCCCAAAATCTCGAATTTCAAAAACTTTTCCCAGAAATCACCCGTCTCCCAAAAATCTTAGTACTTGTTTGTTTGGTCATCGGATTCTAATTAAAAATTAGAATTGGGGGTTTGCTTTGCTTTGTTTTGTTTTGTTTAATCAGTTACTGTAACACAATTTCCATCTTTTTTTTTTTTTTCTCGGCAGAGTTATACACGCCCTTCTGAACCAAAAAAGACGAAAACCCCCTAAAAATTACCAAAAATAAAACATAGAAATAGGGTAAAAAATATAGTTAACATGTGCAGCCAGATAAAATTACTGGTGAGATGGGTTTAAATCTTACGTGAATAATAAATGAAAAGATTTTAGAGGTAAAAAAATATTTGAAACTGGATAATACTGTAAAAAAAAAAAAAATTGTAGGGAAGTTGAACCATGTTCCATAGAGTTGTTATTCTATGCCAAAATATTTCAGTACCCTCCCCTCCCCCGTCCTGAAATTTAGGATTACGCCAAAATTCAAACGCAAATTTTTTGGATTGAGCATTTTGCGAATGCCCAGCGCCAAACTGAATATTTTGAAGGGTCTCAGATGGCGGTACTTCCTTTACTATACAAAGGTTCCTTTCCCACCATGCTTCCTTGCCCTTGTTCTTCTCCTCCTCCTTCTCCTGCTCCTGCTGCTTCTGCACTTCTTCTTCCAAATCCCTAAAAAGCTTCAAGTTTTCCGATAGAGGAGAAGGTTGGAGGAGGGTCGGGAAGATTAGTGTCGTAGTAATGGCTGATAAAGAGAACTGTATGAGGGTCACTCGTTTGGCCAAGAAAAGAGCTGCCGAAGCAATGGCTGAGAATGCTGAGCAACCGCGCCCGAGCAAGAAGAGAACGGTATTGGGTGAGCTCAAGAATTTGTCAAGTAATGTTTCCTCAAATCAGACCAAGGACTCATCGTCTGAGCGTCAGAAGCAGCAGAAGTTTACGAATAAGAGGAAATCAAAGCAGTGTCTGGTGGGAAAAGCAAAGAAAGTAGAAGATGCCGGCATTGATGTGATTGCAGAACCGGATGACCCACAGATGTGTTCGGCTTATGTTTCTGAGATATACGAGTATCTTCACAAGATGGAGGTGAGTTAATTGAGTGACTTGTCATTTCTGTTTGTTAATCTATTGCTTCGTTGCAAATGGAATGCACTTTGATTGGGTGGGATAGTTCGATTACAATAGGATTTTCATTTATTATGTGAAAGCTTGCCCAAATGTTTGATTATTTATTTGCAAATGGGTTGGTTGAGCCACAATGGATGGGATCGGTGTAGATTTGAACAATGCGATGATGGTTGGTTCCTTATGGTTGAAAGAATTTGTTTTTTCAACTCAGTTTGTTGATTTATTGAATTAACGGATTCCACTAGATTGGGTTTTTGAGTTCATCGGAACTTCTTGGTTTCTTTGGGACCAGTTATTGAGTATTTGGGATTTATTTTGGAAGCATGGTTCAATTATTAAAATAATAAAAAAAGAAAAAGATGTGGCTTATTCTCGTTAAGATATTTACTGGAAATTTTGAATTGGTAATAATAATGTTTACAATTTGGCATCTGAGACTTTAACAAATTTTGGTTGGCTCAGATGGAACCAAAGAGGAGGCCGTTGCCGGATTATCTTGAGAAGGTCCAGAAGGATGTGAGTGCAAACATGAGAGGCATTTTGATAGATTGGCTGGTTGAAGTTGCTGAGGAATACAAGCTTCTCCCAGATACACTCTATTTGACTGTTACTTACATCGATAGATTCTTATCAATGAATCCTATCAATAGGCAAAGGCTTCAGCTTTTGGGCGTATCTTCCATGCTCATTGCTTCGTAAGCATTGACTCCCAGATACAATTTACTCATGGATTAGAGAATTGCATGCTCCTTCCTCTTGGCTTACCTATTCTTTTCATCTTAATGAGTAGGAAATATGAGGAGATTAGTCCGCCCCATGTGGAAGATTTTTGTTATATCACTGATAATACATATACAAAAGAAGAGGTGGTGAGGATGGAGGCTGACGTGCTCAAATTCCTCAAGTTTGAAATGGGCAATCCCACAATCAAGTCATTCCTCAGGTAGTTCAATGAGCAATGGTACTGCCTTCATGTACCACTAACCAATATCCAAACTGGTTATTCTCTTTAAACAGTCATTTTGCTGATGTTGCTTAAATTGTTCTTTTGGCTGCAGACGATTCACTAGATTTGCCCAAGGTGATAACAAAGTAAGTTTAAAACTCTTATTGTCATTTTCTTTTCAATTTTGACTTAAATTTTTTTTTTTTTTTTTTTTTTTGTTTTTGTGTGTGTTTTTCCCCATGAGAATGTTATTTTATTGTCAATGCTATCCATTTGCATCCTTCTCTTATCTTATAATTTAAGTCCTTATTGTATTTACTTTTAGCTTTTGCAGAATCCTGATTTGCAATTGGAGTTCTTGAGCTACTACCTTGCTGAGCTAAGCTTATTGGATTATGGCTGTGTGAAGTTTCTGCCTTCTTTGGTAGCTGCGGCTGTTATATTCATCTCAAGATTTACACTTCAACCAAAAGTACATCCATGGGTAAGAATTATTACGATTGTTTAATTTCATGTTGATTTCCTCTGTTTTTTGGCTGCCACTTGCTATGCTTCGCTTTATACATGGTCTGGTTTGCTAATTAAATAATGCTTATTCTGTAGAATGCTGCACTACAACTATACTCCGGGTATAAACCGGCAGACCTAAAGGAGTGTGTCCTCATCATTCATGATTTGCAATTAAGCAGAAGAGGAGGCTCTTTGGTGGCAGTGAGAGATAAATACAAGCAACATAAGGTACACTCCTAAGTAACATCTGCTTTTAGCAAACTCCCAGATCACTTATAAATATGATATTAACAACACTCCTTATTGTAACAGTTCAAATGTGTATCAACCTTGACTTCATCCCCCTCAATACCTAATGACTTTTTTGAAGAAGCAAGAGAATGAAGAACCAAACCAGTTTGATAATCTGCTAAGACACGAGATAAACTAGATATGTTCTTGAATGAGGAAGTCCTATGCATCGAGGGGGAAGATCTGAGCATTTGATTTTGTGATGCTCCAGCTTATTTCATTTATACATTGTTTTCTCTTATGTTAGTAAAAACTACTGTTGTAGGATGTAATTGAGTAGTATGAGTTACTTCACTAGTGACAGTGTGTAATTGATGACAATTAGCCTGGCAAATACCTAAGCTTTGCTAACATAGCTAAAGGGAAAGGGCCTTCTTGCTGCTGGTGGAAATTTGGATTCGTTTGGCATACTTGTTCATTTTGATTGATTCTATACAGGTACTTGTGATGGTGGGCCTGTACAAGAAAGTTTGGATAGGATAAGAATTGTTGCAATGTACAAAAAATTTCTTTCAAAATAATGAAAAAGAACTTTTCCTGGCACAACTATTATTGGGTTTTGTATCTCTCGTTCACCTTCAAATGAGAATGCCCTCTAGGTGAATCTTTAGCGGAACTCAAGAACTAAAAAGGAGCAATTTGATCCAGAAAGATATACAAGTACTTTAGTTGAAGAGCTAGGATTATAGAATACCTAAAGAATAAGAGAGCTTCCTCTATGGTGGCAATTCTTAGAAGGCGTGTTTTAGAAACCAAGAACAGTTTTGTTCTGCATTTTTCAAATTTCTGCAAGTACACATATCTAAGGCATTGCCAAGGTGGAGTCCTACGCATTTGAGGTAAACTTAAGGATTCAAGACGAAGTGATGTAAACTTATGTGGACAACTTAAGGAACTATCTTGAGATCAGTTGCAACTGAGGATGAAACCTAGTTCTGCTTTTGTGTCCCCATCTTTTGCTTGCAAGTTTCAGATTTTGAGGAACTATGGAGGTAGAGAGTAGAGATGCTTGTAGCTCTGCCAGTAAATCTAAATAAGGAGTTGGAATTTTAATGCATTTCCAGAATAAAATGAAGTGAACTCTTTTCAGGGACTATGATAGTTTACCATTTACAGTACAGCAAGGAGGACAAAAGTTTCCCTCAGGCAGACGAATTGCACTAATTACAGATTCCTTATAACCTAATGCAATTCCTAAACTAACAGCAGTAAATCACTGATCTCCGTAGTCCACAACATGAACTTAGGGTCAGCATTTTTTTTGCTGATTTCTCAAAAATCTCTACATGCGAAAATCAATGACGCAGACTACATTGTTTGCAAAACAAGCAGCAAGTCTGTCACCTTCCTTGTTCCAGCAAACTTCAAAAATCCCACCATTGCCAGTGTACCTTTTCACAATCCTGGCTTCCTTAACAGACCATATGTTAACACATTTATCCAATGATCCACTGGCCAAATATTCTGCATTGGGGCTAAATGCAACAGAATAAACAGGTTCCCTGAGGAGAAAAAGGAAAAGGAGGGAAAATTCTTCAGAAACTACATTGTACAGAAGATAACAAAATACTTGTTCTATGAAAACATTGATTAACCTCATATTGCTACAAATGCGAAATGCTCTAGAATGTTGTTTCATTGACAACACCGAGCAAACAGAGACAAGAAATACCTGTGCCCATTCAAGCTGTGAAGCAGACTGCCTGATTCCACATCCCATAGTTTTATTGTTGAGTCAAAGGAGGCACTACATGAATGCAAACAAAATTAAGAGAGAGTTCTTTTTTGGTTGAATCATAAGAGAATTTATGAATCACATTAGAGAATGTTCAAAAATATGTAAAGTGGAATCAACTGAAACAATAGACGAGTTTTTAGCAAATCCCACTTGCAAATGAAGAGTAGATAAGAAGCAAATGGGAAAGAACAACAGCATGATGTCTTGTGTGCACATATGATAGTTCAAATGTTCGAGTTACAACAAGAGTAAATAAACTCAACCAGCAAGACTGCTCATGCACAGTATATGAAACTAAATTGTTCATATCTGACCTGGCCAGTACCAGTGGATGGTTAGGATTAGTTGTAGCTGGCCCAGTAGGACTCCATCTGATTGTGTATATTTCCTTCAGAACATGTTTAAGAATTCATCAACATGCACTTGGAAATATGTAAATGAAAAGAAGTAATAAATTCATACTTTGGTATGTTCCCTCAAATCATGCAATGAGGTCTCCTGCTTCGTGCTCCAAATCTACACCATCATCGTGTAAATGGTATGAGTCAATTGAAAAAAGTTTCTGTCAATCTCGACACTATAGCAGAAAACCAAACATGACATGCTCTTCCAAACACAACTTGCATATTAAAACTGAAACAGAATTACAGTGGAAAAACTTTTGAAACATTAAATAGTTGATAATATATCTACTCCTCAAGTGAATCTAAATGAATCTTGGGGGTGGGGGGGGGGGGGCAGTGGAAGGGGGTTGTTAGGTGTAACCGAAGGAGAAAATAACCTTTGCAGTGGCATCATCAGAGCATGAAGCCAACAGAGATCCTGTAGGGTCCCACTTGATAGCGTTGACTTCACCCTGGAATATCACCAGAAAATAATTTATTTTCTGGTTGAAACACAACAGCAAAAAAACAACCACACTGGAGTGATGAAACTAAGGTATGAGATTTCCATGTGAAAAGTAACTGTTAGAATTTACCTGATGCCCGGCAAAGGTTTTGATTGGACGGTTCTCACCAACTTTACAAACAAATATCATGTTGTCAGTGGAGCATGTTGCAAATGAAACATTGTTTCGCCAATCAACATCAAGAGTAGGAGCTGAAGCACATTGTTTTTCTCACCGTCAGCATATAATAAAATGAACAAAGCCATGTGCCACTTAAATGGACTTATGATGAAATCAGTGAACAGTTGCACAAGTAGCATAACAATCACTCACCTGAATGAAATTCAAATTGTTGTTTCCAATCACCAGTCTTTACATCCCAAACAATTGCAGTTTTATCAACACTACCACTAAGGAGATAATCTCCTTTCTTGTTCCACTTCAAAGAGAAGATTGGTCCTTTATGTTTGTTTAGGGTAGACATCAATTCCCCTGGATGGAATGTATATAATTCATCAACATGGGTAAGGTCATGGAATAGCATGCTTAAGAAGCAAGAATTCAGATGCAAAACATGCAAATAAGCTGATCCAACACTCCGAATGACCAAAATTAAATTACACAGGTTCAGAGAAAAGTTTAAAAACTATTTTCCTGCAATTTATGAAAAAAATGGAATGCGCCCACAATTGCAGGAATAGGACACTTAATTCCAGTAGCCAATGAAATCAGGATTTTCACCTCAATTTTTAAACTTGGAGGTGAACATAGACATAATGAGCTTTTAAAAAAAAAAATTCATAGAGATGAAAATCAGCTGTCAAGATGAGGCCAATGGTGTTCATTTACAGTTTGTTTTCAGAAGCAACTCTTGGTACTCACGTTTCAGCTTGCTTAATTGTTATATGATGGAAGCAATCAAAACAGTTAAGAGAATTATCAGTTAAAAGAGAAACCAGACTGGAAAGCATAATAACACAAGCTTAATTCTTATCGTGTAGAAAACATCTTCTCCAGATTTAACCTTTTGAACCGTCTCTAAAGGTACAAACATTAACAAAAGAAGAATATAAAGAATCATGTGGCAGAATATCAAAATATGCAATTCTAGACAGTTAAGCCCACCGGTCCCTCTCCCCCAGAAAATTAAGCAGTAAAACAGACGTGCATTAGTTTTTTACATATTCCAACTCAGAAGTGTCATTATATTTTATAGTCTTGATTTCTTCCAATTCAACCTGTTTGAAGATCCCAGAGTAATAGCTTACCATCTTCATTCCATATTCTTGCTTGGCCATCATAAGAACCTGTGGCAAGCAGTGTCCCCTCACCCTACACATGATAAAATCATTAGAAAGGAGTCTAAGCTTCTTAAAGTTTCTATCCCTCTGATTCAAAATTATACCTGAATTGAGATAAAAATACAAGAATAGAATATGGGTTTACACATTTAAAGCATGTACAAAATAGAGAAAATATGAACTCACATTCCAATCCAGTGTTGTCACGTCCTTGCTTTTCTCATTTGTTCTGCCCTTGAAATGCTTCAATACTATGACACCAGGAGATCCATTCTGCATACTAAGGCCAGATGTAGCATCTCCAATAGCCCAAATGCGAGCAGTTGCATCTCCAGAGCTGATAATAGAAAATTAACAGAAAAATAATTAAGTATGAGAACTATTGTCTTTCAGGAGCATGCAAGACACGGTAAACACACAGACACAACAACATCAATCAACCACTAAACTCCTGTCATGATGCTCTAGTAAACTAAATCGATCAGCTCAAGGAATACCTATTTGCAAATTTCTTGAACACAGTACAAAGAAGTTAACGTGACCAAGGATCAATAACCACATACATGCTTCCAATTATACACATGAATTTATGGCCTACATGTGACACCTAGGGTTCTTTTCTTAGTGTGATGTTAAGAGTTTCTTTATCCTATTGATTTCCTGCAGTTGAATTTTGTACAATCTTACATCCTGTCTTAAGTTACAACTGTAGAAACTAGTTTTTTTCCTTTTGGTGGGATAGCTTACTTATGATTGTGCTGCATATATGGGACAACCCCAAATAACAACGAGGGCCGCTGCCATACAAAGTCATAAAATGAAAAATGTTAGGTTTGTTTTTATTTATTCTGAAGAAAATAAAAGGTTACTTCATGTGCCAAAGGTAGTGTAGTGCTTCTATAACTGTTCCAGTATTATGCACAAATAACTGTCCAAGAGACAACTAATTCACTCCAAGAATGCACAAAATTTAGTTCCGACAAAAATTTCACTAAGTTAAGATAGAGTTCTCCAGCAGAAAATTATCATCAGTCCAAATGACAGGTCTTTTGTACCATAAAGTGAAACTATCCAAGGATGCAGGGTTATGCAGATTGTAGAGCACACTCACAACACTAGGCATATGCGCCTAGTTTCTGTTAGAACAAATGGAACTCGAATTAGCAGGATGTATATGCAGCTTAGATATATTTATCCAAACAATCAAAGGGGGTTCCAAGGACAAAATGCAGGTTGCTCCACACATCTCACTTCAGTCCTTATGCACCATTGGCACATCAAGTCTGAAAATTATACTTTTCACAGGATGGTGTAGAAACCGAACAACATGGCTTTTCCAGCAGACACTAGAAGGTCTTTCACGTATGTGAAATAACAAGTTGGTGCAAACCCAAATCATTCAGATTTACTTTGATCATCAAGCTTAGAATTACTGCTTCAACTGAGAGATCTGAAATGCTCCAAGAACTATTTGATGGATATCAAGGAACTAAACAAGCAATGATTGGATCTACTTGGATGCCATCAAAGGAAGGATACTTTGAAGTTGATATTCATGGAATAAAGAGTGTTTATAAAGACTTACAGTTCAAGTATGAGAGGTTATGGAAGCTTTCTAATGATGACCTAAAAGAAGACTTGTTCTATGCAAGGAAGTTCATATATAAAGACTTGTATTTTAAATACAAGAATATTGTTGCAAGGGTTAAGAAAGGAATGGAGGCATTGGTGCTCAACAAAGAAGAACAACTTGATCATGATGCCTTGTTTGAAGAAGTTATGCTTGAAGATGAAGGCCAAGTTGATAACCTTAGGAATATGTTCAAGATGGAAAACTTCTATGAAAATTTAGGAGGCTTGAATACACATACAAAGGTACCTAAAAGATGTCTTAGAAGTGTTCAACTTGAAGTCAAATTAAAGCAAGCAAACAAGAAAGGAAACAAGACAAGAAGTGGCCAAAAACAGGGCAACCGGCCAGGCCACTGGCGCCAGTCACCACCCTCCTACAGGCCTTGAACTTCTGAGGCTGACTGGCCCTGGCACCGGCTCCGGTCAGCTCTGACCATGTCAAGAGAATGTTGATTTTTCTTAACTTTTCTTTGTAGTTTTTGATATTTCTCAAGGGTATTGATGTATTTAAACCCTATCCACGAATTATTAGGTTAATTAGAGCTTTGGGACTATATATAGTCTCTAATCTTTGTAATTCGTATCTATCTTTTATCATGACAAACAATGAAACTCTTTTGAGTGTTACTTTTCTAAGATCAAACTTGATCTTTTGTGAGTGTTCTTCATTAAACTCTTCTAGGGTTCTTGATTAACTATTTGGGGCAATTCAATCACTGGACTAAGGAACAAGAATTAGTCTAACAAATCCTTAATATTGGTTGATGTTGACAAAGGTCAATGTCCGATCTTATGATGACTCTTGGGATTGTTTTCAATTGGTGCGTTTTTGATTGATGAACAAGGGTTCCTTTCAAGATTACATCACTATAGTAGAGGTATGTCATAGAACCACACCTAATAGCAAAAAATTCTTCCCAAGGAATAAAATAAAACCAAAAACAAACCATATGCCATTACTCATATCTTATGCTTCTTCATGTGCAAATCCCAAAGTTATTTGGATACTTTCAACTTCTTCCAGGTATTAAATAATTGATGGATTTCCCCTTTTCAACACCTACTTTTGTCCTGATCAGTTAATACACAGATTTTACCAGACAAAAAACACATTGTTTAAAAGAATACAAAACTAAACCGTTATGTTTAAGATTCATAACATTGAAGAAAGGGCTGGAAAAAATAACTTTTGTGCAAGAATGAAAACGGAAAACTCGTAAATAGGAACAGATGATATACCCACCCAGATGCAAGAAGTGAACCACCAGGACTCCAGGCACAAGCAAAAACCTGAAGTTAACAATTAGACTGCAATGAAAATCTGCAAATTTGACAACCAAACACTGCTAAAAAATGAAAATGAAATCTGATAAAAATCGGACCTCCGAAGTATGGCCTTCCAAAACCATCACATCAGAACTTGGAATTTCACAAGGCAAAGATGTCGAACTCGTGCAGATCTCCATGGGTTCTGGCTCTGCGATGCAAGAGAATAAGCAAGCGAAATAATAAACACCAAAAATATAGAATTTGGAATAACTTTTGAGGAGCAAAATGCTATCCAATTTTAGTTTATTGGATATTCTGAATCCTGCAGATATGATCTATCCAGTGAAAACGTGAACCTATGGAAAAATAACAAAATGCAGATTACCTCCACCAGTACCATTCTCTTCATGCTTGATACTAATCCTGTCCAAACTCTGTTTTATATCAGGGATGTCCTCATGAGGCTTTTCTTTGTCTTTACCCTTATCTCTTTCCTTTTCTTTCTCCATCCTCTCCTTATCTCGATCTTTCTCCTTTTGTTGTTTCTCTTTCTCTCTTTCTTTTGAAGGTTCTCTCTCATGCTCCCGGTCATTTTCAGCAGAATCTTTGTCCTTTCCTCCAGGTCTGTCTCCAAGAAGATCCTCTTTCTTTTCTTTTATAATTTTTTGTAATTCATCCACATCCTTCGTAATGAGATCCAACGGTTTTAGAAACTGAAAATCCTCATCCATGTCTGCATCATCCTGAAGATCTTTCACAT
This sequence comes from Echites panduratus, assembly GCA_035221335.1. Taxonomy (NCBI): domain Eukaryota; kingdom Viridiplantae; phylum Streptophyta; class Magnoliopsida; order Gentianales; family Apocynaceae; genus Echites; species Echites panduratus. The sequence continues at coordinate 7,404,831 of JAWZTD010000004.1, forward strand.
GTCAATCTAACGAAAGTTTCACAGTTAATTGGTAAACAGCTAAAAAAAAGCTGGCTCATGTAGCAGTATGCTTACACTGCTCAAGTTTGCTTCTAACTCAAGATACTGAATTCCTTTCTGTACAAATTTTACAAGAGCACCGGGTGGAACTAAATTGCCATCGATAGGGCTTTTACTGATTCCTGCTTCATATCCTAAAGCAAATGCCGAATGTGTAAATCCTGAAAAATAGCATACCACCATTTGTGAACAAAACAGGAAAACATAAATAAGGCTGTTATGCAATTACCAGGCTTTGATGAAGTTCAACTTTGTACGCATCAAAACAGCTGTCTGATATTCTGTTACACCAAGACCAATCTAACACATACAAGCAATATCAAGTATGGAAAAATAATGTCTCATAGTTCCCCGACTTACCAAGTAGATAAAGAGTATTCGAAAAAGAGAATTAGTTCACCATCTCAATCATACATGAAAAGTCAGGTTCTTTCAGTCACAAAATAAAACAATTTATCCTATCAGTAGAGCGACTGAAGGCATAGGAATATACACTGGTTTCTATGGCAATTGGGACTAGAAGTCTTTGAGACAGTTAACTGGTAAAACCATTTTACAAACAAATACCCAAAATTATTGCAACAAAAATATGACCATTTAGACTCATGGTAAGACTGCTCAACTTATGTTCTAAGGATATTATGTGACAACTAATAAACAATTATTAACAGAAAAAAAGATATACCCTAAGTACCAATGTGAAGTTACAGGTCAGTCCACCCCTTAAAAGTCAAGAAAGTATGTGTTTGGTTATCCCAGAAACAAATCCTAAAGACTGATCCAGTTGATAATGTGCAGTGAAATTTTAGGGTAAGATTATAAATTAAGTACCTCAGAGATTTTAACTTGCATTTTATGACATCTTAATAAACCCAAATATACAGACTTCGCACAAACATTATTGTGAATTAACAACCAAATCAAAGGTTCAAAACTTAAGCCGATACATAAAACCATGTAATATTAAGAAAATGGGACCGGAATAAGAGAACTAACCATGTAATATTAACGAATTAGGCAATCATTTGTATTCGGACATGATAACTAACTTAAAGTCGCACTGTAATCAAATTGATCAAATTCAACCAACTTTACCATTCAATGTAAGTTTATCAATATTCTTTCCAAGCCAAAAACCACAAATAAGAAAGGAAAAAAAAAATCAATTAACTCTACCATGCATGTACCTCACAGGAAATTGGCCAAGAAGAAAAGTTCTATTTAACACTATCATAAAATATATATATATACAGAAGATGGATAAGACAAGAAACAGCACAATAATCCTATTCCAGAGATATAACTTGAGAACAGCACAATAGTTCGACCTGATTCGTGAAGATAACGGAACACCAGGTAGTTTAACTCGTCAGAAGTTAGAGATTTCATCGCCAAAAATCGCCGCTTTCATATACAATCATTTAATTTTGCAAATAACACGGAGGAGGTAAGGGTAGCTGTGGCGGTGACCAGTGAAGAAGTCCCCGTGAGGGTGAGGAAGGAGGTGTTGTTCGTCTCCTACAACGGTGAAAGTGAATTAAAGAAAAAATTAGTTATGTATGTAGTTGTATGTATATGTTGCTAGGAAAGAGCGAAGTCGGATTCGAAGTGAAGCCTTGGAATGACAATATTACCCTCAAAAAGATGTCCTGTCACCTGACCTGAGGAGCTGTGATATTTGTTTTTTTTTTTTTTTTTAGCCTGAACTATTCCAACTTGCTTTGATCCTATATCATTCTTCTTTTTTTACTTTGACTCAAACAATTTATGACCTTATATAATGAAAGAGTATTAAGTGTGGAGTTCATGTCTACTTATCCATATTTATTTTTTTATTTGGATCGTAGTCGACCGCTCCAGTCTTGAAATGTGAGCTCCACAATGTTATAATTAAGAGATGGATTTAGTTTCTCTCTAAATTTCATTTTATTTTTCTATTTTTGAAAGATATGCACCTTATCCTTGAATGTTTACCATTTAAATTTTATTTGAAGTTATAATATTCTATAAATAATGTTAGATTTTAATTTAGAGAATATATTAGAAATAAATAATTAAATAATCACATTGAATTTATTTACTGTAATGATAGTTGGCACAAGCTTTAAACTACTAAATCTTTTTGACAAAAATTATTATTTATGTGATTTTAAAGTAATATAAAAATTTATTCCTTAACACTCTTAATTTTTTTTGGGTATAGGATGACGGGAAATAAATGACGAGTGGTTCCTTCCACGTCAGCATTTATATTCTTAGGAATTTAGAAGGATTGGATATACAATTCCTTTTAAATTACTCTCTCTCTCTCTCTCTCTCCAAATATAATTTATAATTTTACATGCATAAATATATTTTTAAATTAAATATATAAATATTTTATCTGGATAAATTTTTTTAAGTAATATTTTTTTAAAAAAAATTAAATACAGCATATGAATCAAATTATTAATTTACTACTTATTATTTTTATTGAGAGAAAAACTTCAAAATATTATTTATATAAATATAAAGAGAAACGTTCAACCAAAGAAATTATACATGATCATTTAAAAAATTATTCAAATGTGTAACATTAAGTTTGACTAAATTTATTTCCATTCCTTTCTATAGTATAATTAAATATAGAAAGATATTTATCATTTACTTCACCTTCGATCATACCAAATAAAACTAAAATAAATATAATTACTTCTATCAAAAGAAATAAAGAATCCTTCCCCTTTCCCTCCCCCTCCTTTTGCCCTTTACGTACCAAACAAAGCGAGAGATAAAAGTTTAACTGGATCTATTTATCTAATTTCAATTAATTTTAAAAATAAAAAACTAATTATAAATTATTGAAAATAAAAATATGAATATTCATTTTTGTAGACAACATTCAAAGTTTAAAATACAAATAAGCTTTATTGAATTAAAATGAATCTTGCTTGAGTCATGATCAAATGTATGGTCCATTTGGATTGTGGTGAAACTTTTAGCGGGCTTCTACACCGCTTACGTTTATACTTTCTGGGTGTCTACAGTACACTGTCATATTTCTTTGGGCCCAAAACTACTACTGGTGGGCTTTCTTGTTTTCTTTTTGGCCCAAACTTAGTGCTCCATAGAACACCCATCTGACAGAAGACCTGAATCCATGGAACGAGATTGCCGATGCAATGTCTGAGTGTGGTCTTGCTTCAGTCATGACATCAATGGTTTATGGTTGGTTGGTTGCTTCATGTTCAGTCACAAATGGCTGTTTTTTTTCTTTCTTTCTTATTCTTATCACGGACCTGCTTGTCATTAGGGTGTTGGATTTGCATGCTGTCTGCCACTGCGAAACATATTATGAATAAAGGCTTTCAACCTTTATAACTTGTTTTGTAATTTGTTGTAATTTTTGACAACATTTTGAAAATGGATGGATTATTTAACTCATTACTACTTTCATCGCCATAATGAGACGTCTTATGAATGTTACCTGAGAATTTTAAGGAAGTGATGCGAAAATTCCTCTAATATTATATTCTTTCTATTTAAAATTAAATACTCATTTTGGATTTACATAAATTTTATGAAAATTAATTCATTTTACATTTAATAATATCATTTTATTAAGAAAATATTAATTAATTTAGAAAATAAAATATTTATTTTTACAAAATTCAAAACAAAAATGTCAACTTTCAATTTTAAACACAGAGATGATATTTTATTAATATATATAATAATACGCGATCTGGTTCGTAATTGTAACCGGTGGTTTGGGAAGCTAAAGACCGAAGCCGTGTCGTTTTGTTGATAAAGTGAAGGTCTGATTAATTCTGTGTTCTCATCAGTGTCCTTAAAGATTTCTGCATCTTTTTCAGGCGAAAACAATGAGTAGAGATATAGAGAGAGAGATACATAAATACAAGTCTCAGGCCGTGGGAGAGCAGCTATAAAAAGTAAAAGTTTGACTAGCTTCCAAAGCAGGCTAACATGACCGATACAGAAAAAGAAAAATAAATTAAAAAGAAAATTAAGCACAAAAGCCAAGCCAAGTCAAGTACCACTGTTACTCTCTCTCTCTCTCTCTCAAAGACCCAAAGAAAAACCAATCTTCGGGTTAGAGTGAAGTTATATTTTAAAGGACCGCCTGAAAGCGAGATGAAAAGTAATAACTCAAAGAAAAGTTCTCGTGATGCATAAAGAATAATATATAAAAGTAAAGAAAAAGTCCCATCCCATCGTCTGCTGTGTCCCTTGTTTGCAGGGGTGTACTCAATAATAATAACACTTCATTTCAATTCAATTCAATTCAACCAAAAATTTTTTCTTTTTCCTTTTCCCTTTTTCTTTCTTCCCATCTTCTTCTTCTTCTACTTCTGTTACTTTTGTGTATATATATATTCTTCTTCTTTTTCTCAGTTTCATTTCCAACCTATTTCGGGCCTCCTCTGTTTTCCCCGGTTAAGTTGCATTTCTTTGGATTTACAGCAATTATATATGTAATTTGACACCATGAAAGTTAAGCAGTATCAGGGAGTCAGGTTTTTGCAGAAGGTAATGATCTTGGTTTTCTTGTCCTTGTTGGCTTACGGAGACAGAAACACAATGGTCGCTGGTATGAACAAGAGATTTGCTTCAGTTGTACTTGAGAAGCAGCGGAATCAGAAGCAGAATCAACAGCAACATAGCCACGCGAATCATCATCACTCCGAGGACTTGTTCTCTTCTAGCAAAAGAAGAGTTCCGAATGCCTCAGACCCACTTCACAACCGTTGAAAAATCTCTGTTTTTCACAGTTGCTGGCTGCCGGTGTCCTGATGGTATTTTTGCAGAGCTAAAGGAGAAAGAAGAACAGGGGCAGGTGAAAAAGACAGGATTTTTTTTTTTTTGCTGCTCCACGGATATAAAACGGGTTTGATTTTCCATTTTCAATTTTCAACTGTTTTTGCTCCTTAATTTCTTGTGTGAATCATTATCACATTCTTGTTTTGGGCGTAAGTTCTGGAAAAGAAGAAAAACCCTGTAGTACCCTGTAATATTGTATACAGAAAAAAAAAGTAGAAATTAGCATGCATATATAAATATATTACTCATTACCTTTTCTTTTACCTTAAAGAAACCTCATTTTCGATGAGAATTTGGAAGTGTCTCTTTCTTCTTCTGTATGGCTCCACGTTTTTGTCTGTCCCCTATTTTCCTTTTGCTGCACTTTCTTCTACACATTTTCTTGTCTTATCCATGTTGCTTTTTGATAATGCATTTTTTAAAACATCGTTCTTGACTTTGTTTGGAAAATTGAGTTATATTTGTTGAAATTTTCAACACTAACTCATATAATTTCCTGATAGTAGCTGATTTTTGGGAAAGTTACTATTTTTGAGACCACTTTAGAAAAGAAGGGGCTAATAAGACATACATGCAAATGTAGACATAAAGAAATTGCAGAAGTGGTTTTGTAAAGTAGTGAACTTTCCATAGACACTGATCAATGTGCGAGGGAAGTAAAGATCGAAGGGGGAAAAAAAAAGGGAAAATGAGGATTTTAAGACGGTCCCAATTTAATTATAGGAGTGAGTGTGTGCTTGTGTTTATCTTTAACATAGAATTTCACACAAGAAAAGAAAGTGTTATAATGGCCAGAGTAAGCATGCCATCATTGCCATGCACAAAAGTAAAGAACCTATAGGAATTAACACTCACTTAGTTTCACCACTAGAGAACATGAACACTAATTAATTCTCAGTCTCCTTTAGAGTTGAATGGTTTATGGACCGGGCCTGAGAATAGAACAAAGAATGAATCGATAACTACGTTGCCCCGTATATATTAAGCCGTGGAAGAGAGCTCTGGCAAATGGTCAGGCAGTTCGCAAGGGAACATAATTGCCTTGGATAGGATGGCATCTTTTCTAAGACTGTAGTTAGTGGGTAGACAATTTACAAGGGAACATAATCCTCAAAAAATAATATATGTGCCCTTGTTTATTTATATTTGGACAAAATTATCCCTCATGACTTTAACTTTTCATTTGCACTCATATATATATATATATATATATATAAAAGTTTCATATTTAACTTTACAATAATCATTAAAAAAACATATTCAAATGATGTGGCTGAATCGTTTTGATAATACTTATATTTGAAAATTTGACTATCATAAGCACACTAAAGAGGCTTGAAGTTTTTACATTTCTTAATCAAATTTGAAATACATGTCTATAGATTGCATAAATTCACCAATAATTTTCAAAACAAAAGAAACGAATTACTTTAAAATTATATAATACTAAATATGTTGAGAATCTCATTATCAATCTTTTGTCATTATAAATTATAATATATAAGATTGAGTTTTTTTAAAAAAAAGTTTGTTTTGGGATTGAGATAAATCCAATTTCATATTTAATTTGAATTGTATAATTTTTATATAATATATAAAAATGATGTTCCTTTCTCGAGCATTACACAAGAAAGGCTCCTACTGACAATTCAAATAGAGCAGTACGGATTATCCATTGAGTTTGATAAATCTCCGACAGATTCCCATCGGCGTGAAGAAGCTTAAGCAGAGCTTATACATCATCAAGCTTAAGCAGAGCTTGTACCGTTTCCTGCGCAATAGTAAATATTACTGCAGCTCCTACACATGGTCTATGAATCCAAGACCTCCAAGAAAATTGCTTTTGGCTTTTATAATTTTTAATGAAATAAGTAACTAAGAGAAAATTTAAGAGAAAGAGAAAGAACTTTCAACTCACAATCATCCTATGACTTAAATTTTTTAGTTCTAAAAAGTTGGATTTTTATTCATCTTAAAAATAACATCTTATAATAAAAAATTAAAAGTTATTTGATCAATTTATTTTAAAAGTTATAAAAATAAAGAAGAAGTCGGTTTCTGGATATTCGAAGATTAGGTGAAGTAACTTACGCTTATTCCTTTAAGAGAATGAAAACCTCTTATGGGTAGTTTTTTTCTCTTTCATTGGTTTATTAAAAAAAAAACTATTTTGAATTTTAATACCTTTCTGAATTATTATTTGACATAACTTTTGACTTAAAATAATTCTTAAAAAAGTTGAAATAAGTATTTATAAGTGAAAGGAACGATTTAGTGATGGATGGTGTCATTTCATTCTGCAAAATGTAAGTTTAGATTGAATTCCGTTTTTCACTCAAAAATAAAAAATCTGATCCAAACCTGAATTGAAACACCAATCTAATATGGGATGAATCAATTTTTTTTTTCTTAAACAAAAAATGGATTCCAATCGATACCTCCATTTTACGTGCTGGATGTGTGTTTGAATGGTGTATCTAAGCACAACCATAATTTAAGAAAAATTACGGTATAAGTATCAATATGACCTCTAAAGTTGTATGATTTTTTTAATTTGACTATTCAACTTTCAAACATGTCAATTTGACCACTTGACTTTGAAAATTTGTCAATTTGACCATTATAAGGTTAAATCCTTTGAAAATTTTTATAAAGTTGAATGGTGAAATTGACAAAAGTTACAATGTTAAATGACTAAATTGAAAAATTAAATAAATTTAAATGACTAAATTACAAATCTCATAAAATTAAATGGTCAAATTGGCATATTTAAAAATTGAATAATCAAATTAAAAAAATAATACAACTTCAGTGGTTATATTGATACTTATACTGACAAATTATTCAATTTCTATCTAAATATAGCATGAATCATTCTGCGGTTCTTTTGAGAAATGCTTGAAATTGGGCTAAGCTACAAACGCTTGAGGGTGGTCCTGTTACTGGTTTCTCTGCAGTTTGGCTGAGAACTTGGCAGCAAAGTTTCAGTCACCTTTGGGAATTACCTTAATGAAAATGCTACAAGCAGAAAGGATAAAACTGCTGAGATTTCATGGGCCTCACATCTCTGTTTCACGTCCATATCCATTTTTCCTATATAATATACATACTGGAAAGTTAGCATTCAACCACAAAATTATCCTTCTTCTTTGTTGCAGCATTGACAAGGAAATCTCTTGCTTTTACTGCATTTTGCTTTCCTGTGCCACTGCTAATTATCCTTATAAAGTTAGTCACTGCCATTGAATAATGATTCACCAAAAGATGGACAAAAATTGAAAAGAAACCAAGGGCAATATAACTGACATTCAACATCACTAAGAGGACGGCTACAGGGAAGCTATATTTTGGCAATTAAAAGTGGAAAATTATATATGAAGAGGGAAAGGTTTCCCCGAAATAACTGACCTCCGATAATTCCATTTTGAATCATTCCAAATTAAATGTCCCATATGGAGGAAGGGGTATATATTTCTGAATTTCTGTAGTTTACTCCAGTGTTTCACCCAATCATTTCAGATACTGCTAACTGATACTTCATCAGTGACAATACCATTACCATCCTCAGGGACAAGAAGGGCAGAGTCAAGATTGACAATCTTGTGCAATATTCCACATATCTAATCAATTGTGAACTGAATGATTGTTTCCATCGATGCCAGTTGTAACACCTCATCACGAGACACGAATCTTCGGCTGAGTGCTCCATCCATTGCAGAGTACCATATATATATATATATATATATATATATATTTATACCATCATCAAGGACAATATGTAATCGGTTTAATGCCTGGCCACTCATAGGGAACCTCAATTATGGGATGATCCTACGAGTTTCAGATGAGGAAGATTTGATGGATTGGAAAGTGATGCATACAAGTTGAAGTTGATCCCGTTTGGAATGGGCAGGAGAAGTTGTCCTCTGTGCTGCTCTTGCCAACTACCGAAGAATTAGTAGACATATGACCAAGGGCAATGGGCTCACCATGTCTATATCCAAACCATTAGAGGCAAAAAGCAGAGCCCGCAAAGAACGGGTTGAAGACTTCAAAACTCCAAGGCCTACCTTCTATTTTTGCATTATCTTTTTTTTTTTTTTATCAAATAAAGGTGCAAAATGCTACTATCGCTGCACCAAGTTCAAATATAATAATCAAGTACTTTTATTTAGTTAAAGAAGTACTTCCACTATTAATTACTTTTGAAGAAAAAGTCCACTACATTTCTCTTTTTTTAAACAAAACACAGTAAAATGAAATATTTTGTATAAAAAAATAGATTTAATTATATATTATGATATGATTTGTAAAATAATTAGAAAAATATATTTTAATTTAATTTTATATAACAATAATAAATTTTAAAAAATTATATTATTTAAGAAGGATAAGTAACGAATCATACATATAAATTATTTTTATTCAAAATAATCAAGAAATTTATTTTCATCTATTTATATATATCTCATTCGTGCAAAAGGTTCCTATTTCTTCACCAAGTTCAAATATAATAATCAAGTACTTTTATTTAATTAAAGAAGTACTTCCATTTTTAATTACTTTTGCAGAAAAAGTCATTGCAGGTACATTTCTCTTTTTTTTAAAAAAAAAAAACAATAAAATGAAATATTTTGTTTAAAAAAAGATTTAACAATATATTATGATATGAAGAGCAAAGTAATTAGAAAAATATAAATTTAAATTAATTTTATATATCAATAATAACTTTTAAAAAATTATTCTATTTAAGAGGGGGACAGATAACAAAACATACATATAAATTACTACTTCTATCCCATAAATATATTCCATTTTGTTTTTCCACGAATCTTAAGAAAAGTTAATTAATGTAATTAATATAATTAATTTTAAGGGAAATTTTACTTTAATACCCTATATTTAATTTATTGGAATTGAAAGTAATAAATATAAAATATATAATTAATGAGGGTAATTTTATCTTTTAACATATAACCATCTCTCATCAAAAAAGAAACTAGACTATAATTTGAGACTAAGGAAAAAGGAAATATAAACTATCTTTATGGGACGTAGTAGTATTTTTATTCAAAATAATTAAGAAATTTATTTTCATCTATTTATATACTCATTGGTAAAAATCGTCATTCCTGAACAATTCTCACCAAAGCCTTGCATGATTTTGGTCCTCTGCCACTCCACTTCTCTAGCAAGATAGCTTACCCATCTTGGTACCATGACATAAATAGTTTATGCATATTTTTTGTAATCTTTTCATTTAAAAATATTATGTAGAAATATTTAATAATTATTTAACAAAATTATATTGACTGACTCTGAATTTATCTGAATTAATTTCATTCATAGAATTGTAAATAAAATTGGTCATTGCATAGTAAAAGAAAATGACAAAAATGTGAAATTTATAACTTTTATAAATTATTCAATTAGGAAACAGTAAAAAATGAAGGTTTGTTGTGATTTATTAGGTCTACTCTAAGAATATATTATAGTTTTGCCGGTAATATTTAATTAATTTGGAAATTTTAAAAAAATAGATATAGAAAGAAGAGCATTGAACACCAACAAAAGAGTTTCTTTTTAAAGTTTCTTTATCTCCCATTCAAGATCCAGTTTTTCCTTTTGTTTTTTTTTATTTATTTTTTTACACCCAACCTGTCTAGATCCCCAACCTTCAAGGATCAATGATGATTTCTCACTCATCTTTTTTTTTTCCGTTTTGCTCAAGTTAGTTATTTACTTCCTACTAATAATTTATATACTTTAAAACAATATTTAAAATATTTTTGATAGAAATTGACAAGTATTTTATGTATTATTATCACTTTAATTTTTTAAGAAAGTTGTCCAAAAAAAGGTTAAGTATAAAAATTTATCATTATTTGTATAACACCCCATATTCAGAGTGTCACATGCCACACATTAGGCTAACCTAATACTCAAGGATTCTAGAGTCCCTAAGAATTAGAAAACTTTATTGCCTAAAAAAAATTTTCAACTCTGTACAACAAAATCATAAATTGATATAGGATATCCTTACTAGAATCCCTTAGTTCAAAAGTTGAACTAAACATCCAAAAGGTACAATCCATCCTAAATCAAAAAATAAATTTATAATAAATAAAGAGTTGACTAATTGCTTCAAGTTACTTCATTCTATTTGCGGAAAATAAGTTCGAGTTTTGCTTGGAATGTAGACATATACTTCGTCTAATCCTTGATACTTTTCCAAAGTTTGTAAGAAAGACACTTCCATACTTACATGTGTTAAACGCTCAATGGGTAATCATTGCCAAGTGAGAAAAGAAAACTTGAAAACATTTTCAAACAAATAAGAGCTCGATCATGATAAAATCTAAGAATTCAAAACAATTTCGAATAATCAAGATGATTTCGATTTCAAGTATCAAAGCAATTCAAGTCTTACATTGCAGATTCAAATGTCAAGACAAAATTCAATGTGATGACAATTCATGTGTAAAGAGACAAGTACCAACCTTATCACTCCAATTGCATGTACATGCCTTTTCTACTGCCCGTCAAAACAAGACAAAATGTGCATATTCCATTGTACCATCGAGATCACACAACGAACCTAGTATCATGTCAAACTTCCATTACATGCCATGACGAGTTCACTAAGATTAGTTAACGGGGGTTCATGCCAAGGATCTTTAGAATTATGTTTTTCCCATCCTTGTAGGTTTCCTTTCATTTATTCCACTATACAATGCTTTTGCTTTTGTTCATACAACTTGATTTGGTGTCAAGTCATCCCGAACATGACAAGATTTCATTTCAAGGGCTCCCATGGAGCTTCATTCATGTAATCCAGGAATTTGGGAGAAATCCACTTTCATTTGAGCTCTTATCCAAAAGTGAGTTTGATTTTCTTGAATTAGGACTAGAAAGTCCCCAAAAACTTTGTAGACTTTATACTTAGAAAATAGAGGTACACTTGATAAATACTTGGAGTTGAATTCGTGCCATTAAAAATACTCCATAAGGAAGGAAAAATCGTAACAGAGTTCATGAAAGTAAGATTGATTTCTCAAAAGATTTGGACTCGGGAGTCTAATTGAATTCCTCATAATAGTTTATACTTGGAAAAAAGTAAAACTTTTTGTTGAGTTGTTGGAGTTTGGCTAGGCTCTAAGATTCTTCTTGATGGAAGCCAAGAGAGAAAAAAAGCATGATCATTAGCTTTCTAGAAACATTTTTATCAAAACTTTGATAATTATAAAGTAGAAAAGATTTAATAAGAGGTTTTAAACTCATAGAAAATATTTTATATCATGGAAATTTTGTCTTCCAAAATCAGTTTGTCAAAGTTTGATAGGTATATAACTTAAAGGAGTTAATTTGAAAACTATAAACTTGTAGTGAACATTTCGTCTCATGAGAATCACATTTGCTAGGGTGATTTTATGAAAACTTTAATAAATACAAACTACCCATTTAGTTCCATAAAAAGCAAGAGAACAACATTAGAAAAAGATATTGTAACATTAAATTCGGCCTTTCAATCAACCTTACCCGACTTTAGAATATTGATCATATCTTATTGTAGAAAGCTCAAAATCATGAACCGTTTGTTTCATAGTAAATTAATTCATAGAGCTTAACATCACAAGTTGAATCATTCTATATCTAAACAATTTAGTAATTAAATTAGGCCGAAAATCAAGCTCAAGAAAATCTTTGGTCTATGGCTCAACAAAAATCTAATAGTTTGGTCCAACCTTAAGATTTTGGTCTATTTGATCATTTTAAAGATTGCAAAACTATCATAGATTATCTATAATCAATTTAAAGGTTTTGTATACTTAAAATTGAGTTCTCAAATTCTTGGCGTAGGTAATTAGAAATTTGGACAGCTTTGGTCCTGATTTTGAAAGCCTTTTTTTAAGTAATATTTGGGGTAGACTCATACATGCACCTCGAATATATCACTAGTAACTGTAAATTCATCAAAGTCAAAATCTGCAAAGACCAAGAAGAACCCATGACTTGCGTTATGTAGATGTAACCTTCAAACCACACCCCTGGTGCCCTAATTTTGAAGCTTGGTATGTATGATCCAAATTGTGTAATCATATCTTTATGTATTCAAATTATGCTTTCTAAAGTTCAATCAAGATCTCAAAACCCCTAATTTCATAAATGTACATTGAATCATACAATTTTCATAAGCCCTAATTGAATTTATAAAAATCAAGAATCATGAAAAATTGATATAGCTTAACAACAAAAACCTTCATTTAAGGTCATGACATAAATTAAAACAAGATCAAAAAATCCTCCTCCCAACAATGACTGCCATAACTCCATAATCAAACCATGTTAATCAATTAACCACAAACTTCTTCGATCCAAACTCAATTTTCAACCATCATTATTATTTAGATTCTTAGCACCAGCATTATGGTTCATTCCACCTCTTTTACCCTGCAATCCTGGAACTATTCTTCCAAAGATGCCTTCTGCGGAACCACCTTATCATGCTGTGGAGGCAATTGATGCTATACTACTAAACAAACAAAACATTAACTTGAAGGTTACAAGCCAATCTGTCAAGGCTAATCAAGGTAGTAGCAGCTTAAATGAAATTCGGAGGGGTAGTACTGATATAAAAGGTGGAGACATCGTGCACGCTAGACACAGATCAAGAAGAAAAACCAGGGTAAATTAGCCGTAATCTGGGGCAGGAATGTAGGGCAGTAGGACATGGATTTGGACCCCCATCAGGGAGGAGAGAGTGCTCTGAATCTTAGTTAATTAGAAATATGTTATTGATGATTAGAGAGCATAAAGACTATGATTAGTCAGCATCTTCCAAATGGGTTGTAATTAAGGATTATATAATCGTATAATCATTATTAACACTAATTTATAATAAGGATTATATATCATAATCATTGTTTATAATTCTTCAAGAAAAACCATAAAATTTCCTTCTTCATAAAACATAATTTAACCTCAAGCATAAAGTAGAACTACTAAACTATTTAAGAAGATCAAACAAGGTTTGAAACAGGGAAAGATGCTAGAGTGAAGAATATAGGTTGCTTGCACAAGAATTTCTCCAAACCTCCTCTACTCCTCTTGGCACCTCCCCTGGACAGTCTCGGAGTTTCCTATGTTTTGGGCTGCACGAAATTTGGTCCGGCTGATTATAAGCGTAAGAATGAGGTATGGTTGGTGCATTGCATGGCTTTGGATAATTGGATTGGTGGAGCCATGGGGCCTTGATAAGTGGGAAGATGGTGCCTCTACCATTGTTATATTCATTATTTTATTTTTTAAAATCAAGGATGGAGTGGCTTACAAGACTCCTTTTTTATAAATATATATATATATATATGTATCTATATATGATTAAAGTGGAGGTTTTGGGCAATTTGGTCATTTTTAGGAGGTGATTTTGGAGGGCATATTGTGTATGAATTTTGGGTAGTTTAGTCTCTATCTTCGGAGTTCAATTTGAGTGATCAATTCTTATCCGTTTGAGCCAAATTACATGTCAAAAGAAAGCTTTTTAGTAATGAAATTCCCCAAGTTCTGAACTTGTCTTGTTTAAATTATGAAATGAAGTTATCAAAGCAATCAAATTCGAAAAGTACCAGAATAAAACTCAAAGTCCATTTAAGAAACGATTCCATTTTCATTGATTTCTACATATTAAATTGAGCACGAGATCTTACGAGTTTTAAAGTGTTATGCAAAAAATTAGTATTCTAAATCAAATTAAATTTGAAAATTAACAATTTTTTGCTTTTCACACTCACCAATTTCTTTAAAAATCAACAGTGACACCCAGCCATGTATCATCATCTTGTCTTGAACTCCAAACTGAGTTCAATACCTCTTGGTTCCAAGCATTTTTACTTATCATAAAGCTAGTGAGACTTAACTAGCAATTAATGCTTTATGTAAACGACGTAAATATAAAATTCTTACTAAAAAAATGAAATAAATGAAGTGGACTGAAAGTAAAATAGTCACTTTGACACGAGATCTTTTGTCCTGAAAAATTTGATATAGACCAAATTTATATGATCACATATAAACCTCATAGTTCTTGTAAATCTTAATAATCATATCATTAATATTGACTTTTATAGGACCAAAATGTAAATATTTTGTGACCGACATAACTATTATGGACGAATATCCAAACTCCCACATATATAAATATATATATATATATATTTATAGACATAATCTATATTAAAAATTGGTATAGTCTATGGACCTTAACTATGTTGCCATACATAGACTTTGTATTTTATTGGGACCTAAAATAAAAAATAAACAAAAAAATATACATACTTGTGAGATTTTTTTATAATATGAGGAGCAGGTTCAGAATTTTTCAAAAATTTTTTAATGCTTTTGATCTTTCCAAAATTGACGCCACGTCTGCATAAATCCCCGAATTTCAGCCCGGGAAACATTGAAAGCGGTAAAAAACTAAAAAGAAAAGAAAATAGTTCCTCTTTTTTCACTTTCCCTTTTTACCACTGCTTCGATCCAGAACACGTTAAAAAACCTCGATTCCCCACAATAACAACAAGAAGAAGATCAAAATCAAATTAAACCAGAAGTTTCCCAAGAAGAAAAGCACCCAAAATCCCCAGACTTGGCGACAATGGCAGACACCGAGCAACCTCAATCCGAGCAAATCTCATCGGTTGAAGATTCTGAGAATGATATCAAGAAGGGAGTTGGTTCAATTTCCTTCAGCATTTGGCCCCCCACGCAGCGCACTCGTGACGCTGTCATAAATCGTCTCATCGAGACCCTCTCATCTCCTTCCGTGCTTTCCAAAAGGTACGGCGTTCTTCCTCCCGACGAGGCTTCCGAGACTGCCAAGCGTATCGAGGGAGAGGCGTTCGCTGCTGCTGGCTCTTCTGCCTCCAGTGACGACGATGGTATCGAGATTTTGCAGGTTTATTCCAAGGAGATCTCTCGCCGCATGCTTGATGCTGTGAAGTCTAGATCTACTCCTTCCGATACTCCACCCTCTCAATCGGAGACTAAACCGGAGGAGGAAGATACTACTACCGCCATTCCCGTGCATAGGGAGGAGTCCTCCACCGGGGAAAACTAGTTCTCAGTGGTTTTCTATCATTTAATTAATGCAAAATGATATATTATATTGCTTCTGCATGTGAGATAAATTAGGGGTCTTTTTCCTAGGTTAGCTGGGCGATTTATGTCTCTCATGAGAACCGAATTTGTATTATGAATGGAGATAGCAGATGCCTGTATATTTGCCGGAGTAATTGGGCTTTCTGGCTCATTGCTTGTTTCCTCCTGGGCAAATTACCTTTTGTCTTCTTGCAATACTCTATTATTAATGTCTTTTGATAAATTTGGAATGCTTTTGAGTTTACTTTGTTGTGCATCACTTGAAGATGTTTGATTTGGGGCGGTGTACCTTAATAAATCATTTGAAGCATTTTGGAAAATGAGCCTTTGTGCTCTATATCTGCTTTGGATTCATCTGGGAAATTGTTGAATTTGCTACGGTAGGAATTGATAATCTTAAGATACCATTTGCATATGAGTGCAGGGGACAGAAACAGTTCAGTATTCCAAACTACTTATCTGCGTGGATCTTATTTGGGTAAGCAATTGGATCTTCTTAAGAAATTAGTTTGAAGCAGATTGGAAATTATATTTATGTTCTTTATGTGTCCCCTAGTCTTGTATATTTTTTGGGTGTGTTTGTGGACTTAAGTTTAGGATGATGACATTATTGCAAACATTTAAATCATTTATACACCGCATCTATTTAGGTTTGTTGTTAGCATTTTTGAGCATTTGCAACATGATATCTGCATTTGAGAAGGCAAATTCTAGAGGTCCAATCTTCTTAATCCTGTAGGGTCTAATATAGATACTGGATTGGCTTTATGCCTTGTTGTTTTCTTTTTGAACTAGAAATTTTTGGTCAATCCAGTTGTAATCTTGCAACTTTCTTTTTGTTTTGAAGGTTGAAAGTTGCAGCTTTAGTTTGGAGGCATTATGCATTGCATGTTTCTGTTTCTAGGTTGCTGATATGATCAACATTGAAATAAAAGTTGCATAAAAGAAACCTGTTCGCGTAGTCTTGGTTTTGTACCGTTCATGATTATATTTGATGAGAGAAAAGAGCTTTGGTATGTAATATGCAGAAGATTTGTAGTTAGCTATATTTGGAGTGGAGGTGATCAAGTTTGAGTACTAGAGAAAGGTGCATTTTTGAATTAGTATGAAATTCTTAGTTTATTTTACCAAATTCTTTTGACTATTTTATCATCATCCATCAAAATAGCTTCTTCTATATCCAAAGTCTTGTAGGGAAATCTGATTCTTATGGTAACTGGGTTTCAAGATGAAGCTTGCTCAAGTATCAAGTTTGTTTGATAGTCCAGAGTGACATCTTAACTAGAGAATTTTCTTTATGCCTTCGCTAATTATATGAAATAATAAAAAACATTACAGGTTACAAGGTAAAAATTTTTATGACCGAACTGAAGATTTTGGATATTTCTCTTGTTGGAGTCAGCTGGAACATTTTACCATGTTTTCATCCTATGTGCGAGGGCTTTTCAACGAAAATGTTGATTGTTTTATGTTCGGATTGTTCCTGCACTTACAATCATGGCCAATATGATTCTATTTGCACATTCCATGCAGTTGTTCTCTATTGCCTTCTAAAAAGCATGGAGCTCCCTAACCTCATTGATTCTACTTTTCTGCATTTTTTTTTTCTACTTTACTTTTCCCAAGTATGTTGATGTGGTTTTTACTAAGCGATTTTGTTGTAGTTGTGTGCATCATTTTTAAGTAATAAATTCTTCTTAAAATTCTATTCTTTACTACTATATGAATTGATGGCCTCTTTTATTTATATGTTGCTTTTCTTGCAAAATACTTCTTTGTTCCTTTGGTTCCCCCGAGAAGTTAGATGATGGTCTACTAACCTTTTAATTGCTCTTTGTATAAAAGTATGAATGTGTTATTTTTCTTGCAAAATACTTCTTTGTTTCAAAATTAGACGATCCTGTTCTTTTCCTATGTTTGGAGTGAATTCTATTTGGTTCGAGCTCAACAAATCCATTCATTTTTCCATCTTATTTGCTGTCTTAATTCTTTTGGGACTGTTATTCATTCACCGATTTTGCTGAATGCTCTTGGTGCCTGAGCTTATTATGGCATGACAGTCTCTCCTGTATGCTTGGTAATGGCAGCTCCTCATTCTAAATGTGTTTATATGTTGTCTCCGCGCCATGGAATCAGTAAAGCTCATTACTGTGTCCTGTTTGTGGTCTATCCAGTTTTTTCATTAATTTGTTGGACCTTAGGGGGCCAATTATATTTGTCATTTTACTTAGTTTTTCTTACCCAGCTTAGATCCATATGCTTTATCACTTTTGTAAACAGGAATTTTTATAGATGCCATGGATGAGTATGGGGACTAGACTCGTGGTAATGAAAAGTATGTCTCCTTTATATGAGGAAGGCCGATTTGTAAATGCTTGTTACTCTCTTTAATATCAATAAGATATTAATAAAAATTTTATACGTTTTTAATGGTTATTTTTTAATATATTTTATCTATTTAAATTATATAAAGATAAATTAAATTTTATGAGTATTTTTTAAATACAGATAAATTTTTATTGATTGAACTAGATTTGACACTTTGGAGGAGATCCCCCATATGGAAATTTACCTCTGATTACAGACCTACTTTGAAGTAAAGAAATTGTTACACTAAATGGCTTTTCTTTTAGGTAACAAACGACACTGCTAAAGGCGTAAATGGGAACTTCTTGGGTTCGTTGGCAGGGTGATGAAGAAGATAAATGTGCAGGTGAATGTGATAGTTTCCTGGATAGAAAGTAAGCGGCTTCACTTTTCATTTACATCAATTCTATTTTTTATCTTCCATGTTTGTTAATCAAGAGAAAGGAAGAGAAGAATTAGTGAAGGCCAACTATTATTTAAAGTTGAGCAATCCCTCTTCTCCTTTTTCCTCTATTTTTCTTTCATTCTCAACCAACAAAATCGAAAGTAAAAATTATTACTTTCCTTATGGGAACTGAGAAACATATGAGTCTCATCTGATCTCTGCTTTCTACTCTGCGACTAAAACGTGGTCAATGAGAAATCTGTTTAAATTTAATCATTAGAGAAAAATGATATGGAGTGAAAAAGGCATTCATCTAGTTTTTCTTTTTAATTAATCCAGAAAATTTAATCTCAAATACGGTTAGAACAATAACTCTTCTACAGTTAGATCGCATCACCAAGTTGTTTGAGATCACTTCTTGCTTTGTCTAAAAGGTGTGAGTTGAGGTTGGATTCGATTATTAGAGATTTTAAGCTTCAATCTCATTCCATAAATATTGTAGTATTAATGTTGTAATTAATATTTTTTTTCATTTGTTATTTTACAATTTTTAAATTATAGATATTATTTTAAAATTAAATAAAATTTATATTTCAAGATAAATGAATTCATTAAATAATTACTGAAAAATTATTCGAACAATATTAATGAGAAGGTGATAAAAAAAAAAAAAAAAAAACTATAGGCCAAGGTTAGTCCCATCTATCCAAAGCCTTAGTCTATAATATGAGCTAGGCCCACTAATGCAATAAAAAGTAACCTTAGCCCAAGGTTAATGTCAACTCATGAGCCACCTGTATAATGTTGTGTATGTGCACGAGAATTGCAATTTTAATGATTACATTTTTTTATTATATATTTATGTACTACTTTTTTCAATATATAAAAAAATTAATAAAAATTTAAGGCTTTGATATTTAGTTATTATTATTTATATATATTAAACTTTAAAAGAATAACTAAACTCTAGAGATACTTGATCTCTTATAAATATATGATAACTTTTTATCAATTTAAGAGAGCTTGACTTAGAATGTACAACAGATGATCTGAAAACTAATTTTATATTGATATTCATTTTGAATACTCCTTATGTCACTATTAATAACTTTTTTGAGTTAACTTTTATCGTCACTAAATATAAGTTATGATTGTTAACTTATTAGATTTTTATATTATATTACCTTTATCTCTTTCTTTTCCCTAGTTATTATTATTACTTTGATTAGAATATAAATAAGGATATTTTAAGGAAAAAAAAATTAACCATAATTTTTTAAAAAATAACTGTAATAACTTATAAATAGTGACGAAGGAAGTATGAGAAAGTAAAGAACTGGAAAATGCATGGAAATATATATATATATATATATATTTAAACAGGCAAGTGCTACATTGCTATAACTTTTCTTATCTTAAATAAATATTACAAGGAAGAAAAAAACATTATACTGATAATTTTTTCTATTCTCGTACGTTTCTAACTAAACTAATGAACAACCATCTTCTATAAGTTAAAAGAGGTTGAGGCAAAACCTTTGATCATCATATTTTTAAACCCATCTTCATAGACGGATTTAAAAAAAAAAAAAAGAAAAAAAAAATCATCTTCTACTAACGCTTACTTGTAGCAGCCTCCAAGTGTTTCCATCTTCTTGATACGGATTTCGGTTGGTAAAAAAAGTCAACTTCTTTATTTTTTGACTAATACTTTATACTATATTTTTTCTGGCACTCGTGACCATGCTCTGTTGACTTATGTTAATTATGCAGGCTCGTGCTGCGAGTGCATGACAATTTCGAATAATCTGGAATTCTGAATGTGTAAACCTTTTTCTTTTTCTTTTTTTTTTTTGACGAGAAATAAAATTTAAAGTATCAGTCACAAAGCCAATTAAAATCAAGAAATCTGTGTGTTTGCCCCATCTATATTGTCAGCTCTATGTTACATGCATGATGATACACCTGTATATAAATCCTTCCAGTATCTGTAAAAGGAAAAGGAAAAAAAAAAGAAAGAAAGAAAAGGAGAAAACCATCGATCCTTGCTCCGAGCTATACTAAGGAAATGAAATAACTATATTCAAAATAGAATAAAAATGAAGAAACCTCTTCATCAATGGCCAGGACCTCTCTTGCTCGGTCCAGAAGCCAACTGCATCCCAGAACTCCTCTCTGTATGGCGCTTATTATTATTACTACTACTGGAAGAAACAACAAAAGTTGTCGTGCCCATTGATTCAGCTCCTCCTCCGGCAGCTAATGGTTCACTATCACAATCATCAGACCGGCCGGCACCCTTCGTATTCGACCGAAGTGCTCGGCAGTCTGCATCTCTGAAATGCATGCTGGTTATGAATAGCATGGCCACAAGAATTGCACAGACAGCCTTCATTTGCTCTAATGCGTCCTTGAATTTCTATCTTAGAAAATGAATAAAATTGAAAGAGAAAATCTACTAAGTGAATGTTTTGATGAGATTACACAGTTTTGATGAAACAACTTAGAGGTTTGAAGCTCCTATATATAGCGGTAGTTGTAAGAGGACGGTGAAGAACTTTTGAAGAAGTGGACCAATTTGACTTTGCCGCGGTTGATGATCAAAACCCTTTTCTTTGAAAGCTCAGATCGATGGAGAATGTTTTTGTCTTTCTATGGCTTGAAAATTGACTTCACAATATATAGAGTACATTTCCAACCTCACGAATGACATGTATAATCATGGACCGATCGAGCTAGCTTTATAGTTGTTAACACAAAGAGACCAATATGAATTACAAATATTAGAGCTTTTTTGAGTACACTCTTTACTTGGAAAGCAAATTCAACACAGATGGATTTCACACTTGACCGCGTAGGTGTTCCATCCTCTTACGCGTCCCTTTTCCCGTTTATATAAATATAAATATACATATTTAAACATATATATATATATATATACAGTTTATATAAATATAAATATACATATATAGTAATATTATAGAGTGCTCCATTTAAATCACTAATAGATTCTAAGTTAACGGTTAATTTAAAAAAAAAAATTCTTTTATAAAAAAATATATTTTTTATAAATATATTTTATAAATTAAACCATGATTAAATTTTATTTTTTATTTAAAAAAACCTTTGAGCTCTTTAGCATTTTCATATATATATAATTATATGTACTAAAAATCCCAAATTTTAAAATGTTATAATTAAGTCTCTAACAGAAAATTAACTGTCAACTATTTAAAAAAAAGATATTAAATTTGATTAAGTAACTCTAAATTTTAACTTATAAAATATATCTTAAAAAATTATAAATATATTAATTTTTTCTTAAAGAAAAGAAATTTTGACGTGAAACTTAATGAGTACACTTTATAATTGAAACTAGTTACCTTTTATATAATTACTATATAATACATATACTACGTATATATGGAATTGGATGGTTTCGGTGGTACAATATTTTTGTACAAACTAAGAAAAGAAACCAAAAGAAATGACGTGTAAGAAGTTGACACGATGCATGTGTTACGGTCGGAGCCGAGACAGCTATATATGTGTGTATATATATATATATATATATATATATATATTTATGTGTGTGTGTGTGTGTGTGTAAAGTGATTTTCGCGGAAAGGAAGGCAGGCCCCGGCTTTTGAATTGTCCACCCTCTCTTTTCAGCTCTAGCCATGTTAATATAGGTATAGCTGGTGCATATTTGTCAAGGATGAATCAAAACCCTCTTTCAAGTAACCAATTCAATACTATGTACATAACGATCTTTATACGCTGATTTTAATTTAATTTATTCCATATAATCTTTTTTAGGGAGATAACAAAAGAAAAGGATAATCTCAAAAGAATTACTCAGCTCCGTTTAAATTAAATATCCAAAATAAATTTTAGAAAAAAAAAAAGTTTTGAATATATTTATTGGTTTTTAACTTTACATAATAAAATAATAAAAATATTTAATTTTGAAAGAAGAGAATATGTACTGAATAATAACTTTAATCTCTAACCATGGAAAGGTAAAAATTTACTACCAGTGTTATTCTCTTGTCGACAAATGCTAATTAAGCTCACCGAGTGACGGTGGAAAGACTTTAAGCGGTTCCTTTAATTATCAAACTTTTAATTAGGGAGACTTTAATTACAACGTTAAGTCGAAGTGGAAGAATATATGCATGCCGAGGCATGTAAATGAAGTCCTTTTCTTTTCTTTTCATTTTTTCTTTTTCCTTTTTTATTTATTTATTGAAAACTAGTATATGATTCGAGCAATGCTCAAAGACTCTTTAATAGTCTATGTTAATCTAAAAGAATAAAAATAAAAATATATCACCTGTCATCCGTCTAAATTAATATATTCTTTTTAATATTGAAATTTTTTATTATTCAAAATTAAGTTTTTTTAAAAAAAATATTTTGATTCATATAATTTTAAAATTTATTTTATTTGACTGATTGAATCATAAAATTTATTAAAGATATTTATAGAATTCTATATTAATTATATTTTAAAATGTTATTTAGTACTCCCTTCATTCAAAATTTAATATCCCATTTTCATTTTGAATTGTCAGAAGATGAATGTCTCATTTACTAAATTACATAATATTTTATTAAGAAAATTGACATTAAAATTTCAAAATGAAGTGATTCAAACTTTTTTTTTTTCTTAAAATGAATGTAAATCAAAATAAATCATTCAATTTTAGACGGATGGAGTAATAACTAATAATTATCATTATAGTCAATTAAATTGAATGGACTTTTTATTATTATAAATTAATTAATTGAGTTTTTTTTTGGATCAAAAGTATTAAACCCTTTTTATGCAAACAAATGGAAAAGAATATGTAATTTTTAAATTTTTTTTTACAGTCACCCCTTCCCTAACCCTCCTTGTACCCTCACACCCATGAGGATCAATCAAAATTTCCCACCTCATGTCTCAAACTTAAGTCTTGTCATGAATTTTTATTATCCCATTAACTTTAATTTATTTTAGTCTAGAGATAAGAATATTAAATTTATAATATAAGTTTAATTAAAAATAATATTTTCATTTATTTTAGAAACAAATTGATAATAAAATATGAAAGGTCTTTTTAGAAGAAAAAAAAACTTTAAATTAATTGAGTACTTTTTGCATTAAATTTTTTAAAGCATTATTATACAAACTAATGGAAAAGTATATGAAGTGCTTTTTTAATTTAATTGTTTTTTACCCCAATCCCATCTTGTATCCCCAACCCCAGAGGATCAATAAAGTTATCCTTTTAGTATCTTGACTTAAGATTTTTAATGATTCATTTACTTTAATTATTTTAGTCAGAAGATCATTAAATTTCAAATTTATCACATAATTTTAATTAAAAATATGATTGTTGTTTAGAAACAAATTGATAATAAAATATGAAGGATCTTTTAAGAAAAATTTACTTTAAATTATCAGGTATATAATAGAGTTAAAAATAAAATAATAGAAAGAAAACTCAATTTATCACGCACCCCATCTAAATTTAATATATTTTTAAAGATAAAAAATCCTAGAAGTCATATGAGTTTTTTTTATTAGATGTTAACTTTTCAAATATATCTTATGTATTTATATCTATATGACTTTTTAGACAAGATTCACAATAATACTTTTTTTTAACTTGCAATTGCTATCTGTGAAGCACAAGGCCCAGTTTAATTATAAGACAAGTGCTATAGTGGGCACAATTACCTATGTACATTGAAAAACTATTAAAAAATTCAATAGAGACTGAACTTCTTAAAAAGAAAATCTTTTATAAAAAAATTAATTTTAAGTTTTAAAATTATATCAAGTGCCCCTAAATTTAATTTATACTTTTAAGTTTTTAGTAATTTTTTATAAATATTTTTTTAAAAGGATTTAAATTTATGTTAAAGTTTTTAATACTATAACTAAATAACTGTCCCCATTATAGCATTTCTTCTCTCTAAGTAGATAGAAATAGAGATAGATAGATTATATTCATTTTGGTTGATGTAATTTTAAAATCTTAATTTAATTAAGTGAATTATAATGATTATAAAATATTATTAAATAATTCTAAAACTCATAATTTATTATTGATATTTAAAAATTAATTTATGATTATGTTGTATGCCAATTCCATTTTTTAAAGCCTTTTACATTCTTATTTTTAATTTTTTATTATATAATAAAGATAATCAAACTGATTTTTTTTAAAAGATCTCGTATGTTTACACATTTAATTTTATAAATATTGAATTACTACATGTAAAAGACTTTTAACAAATTTTTAAATTTGTAATAGCTACATACTTTTTAAAAGATAAAGTATATGCAATTGTGATTTCAGTCAATTATTAGTTTTTTGGAAAATAACTATATTTATCAAAAGATACATTTGTATACAAATATAACCTTAGTTGGCAACTATTTTGCAATGGAAATAATGGGTTTAGAAAAACAAAAAGAGTAGTGGATTTTAATTACAGAGTAATTAATTAATTCTAATACAAGTTTTTATGCTTGACTGAATTATAATTAAAAAAAAAACAAAAAGTATTGGGTTTTAATTACAGAATGTTTATTGTTAATGATTAACACTTGTTGAAGGACATGCCACTTGTGCTTATATGTATATACATACATAGTAGATAGATGGTATGAAACTGAGAGATCCCAAGTTTTGACTAGTGGGAAAGATGAATGAACCCGTTTGAGAGGGAAAGCTTGACCGTCTACTGTCTTACGTATGTGCTAGCGTTAAACTAAACTAAAACTAACAACGTAGAATTTTTCAAAAAGGCAGAATCAAACTGCCATTTAAAGTAATCTGATCTTTTTGCATGTTCAAGATTTGTATAAATATATATATGTATAAATTACTGAACAAGTTGGACCAAATATGAAGGAATGGATTCCATTTACCTTTTTCAGAATCGAAAATTTGATTTCATATTAGAGTTTTTGTGCGTGTAGTAATTCTTATGGTATTGTGATTGAGTCGGACAAGCTGAGGAAATTACTCTGATGGAGCTACAAATTTTAGCCTAACTTTCAGGAGACTAGTTACTGTTTTTCAAACCAGTGACCTGTAAATTCTTGATTTTTTTCAACGGCAAACACCTGGAAATTAACTCCAAATTCAAAGCACATCATCTCTGGTCCTGTATATTAGATTAAAACAAGCAAAGTCCATCGTGTTGACAATTTCCGGTACATGCGTACGGGTTTCTGACTCTCTGCACCAACCAAACTAGAGATCTTGTAGTAAGAATGTTTGCCGTTGGCTGAGCTGCAGTATTTCTTGACATCAAAATGGAGACACAGAAACCAACAGCTTTGAGTTTTGAATTTGCATAATATATAGCTTGTTTTCCCGGTAGTCAAAATGTTGTAAAACGTTCGAATATCATCCACAAATTAATGCGGATCCTAGGAATATGTTTGGCACCCCCGCATGTCAACTTTTACACTCTCAATTCTCAATCCCTCTGTTATTATTTATTAAATTATTTGAGCTAATTATCCTTATTACTAAATATAAATAAATTATTGTTGTTATTTTATTATGTACATTATTTTAATTTTTATAATATTATCCATCTCTTTCTCTAGTTAGTGTTGTTGGTTTGCTTAAAATAGTAAATCGGGGCATTTTAAGAAAAAAAATTACCTTAATGACTTATAAATAGTGACGGATGGATTATAGCATAATATTTATACTTTTAATAAATAATCCCTCATTCAATAATTATAAGTCTTTTTTTCCCCATTATAGGTCAGAAATATTTTTCTCATTTTTTTTCTTTCATTTTTAATATTCTTTTCTAATATTTTAAGAAAAAAAACTTTATGGTGATATTTACAAAATAATTATAAATAACTTATAATAAGGTTGGAGGAGTAATTTAAAAGGGCACCCGGCCTGTTTGGATGGGCTTATAAAAACTTATTTTTTACAAAAGTTTTTTTTTTTCTTAAATTAAACTATTTTGTATCTGAATAATTTATAAGTGCCTTTCATTGAAAAGCGTTTGAATGAAAAAGTACTTTTTTAGATTTTTACTTTTTTAGATTTTTTTATTTTGTTATAATTTTTTAAATATTTTAATAGAATGATTATGTTGCATAAATTATAATATATTAATAACCAATATTTGATATTCAAGTAAATTTAATTTTTTTAAAATGAACTTTTTATAAAATATGGAATTCAATTTAATCTCGAAAGATTTAAAAAAAATTGAAATTGTATGCAATTATTTACTTTTATTATTTTTCCTATCCATAAAATGTAAATATATTAACAAATAAAATAAAATTTCAAAATATTATTGAGAGAAAATGTAAAAGAAATCAAAAGAAAAGGAAGGGTTAAAAAAAATACGGGAAGTAGTAGTAGCAGGAAGGATCCGGATGGCGGGGGGGCATGGAGTAGGGGTGGCAGGGAGGTGATAAGAAATAAAGATAATGAAGAAAGCAAAACGGGTAGGGAGTGAGAATGGGTAAACAAAAAAGAACCCGAACGGTGGAAAGAAAAAGGAGAGAGAGAAAAAAAAAAATTTAAACTTATGTTTTTTCAGAAAAAGCTAAACAAATAAGAGTTTTTTTTATTTAAGTATTTATTAAAACAAAATAAGTGCTTACTTTTTAAATTAACTCAAAACAAACATTCCAAATGGGACGACTAATTAGCATAATAACTAATATTGGAGAGTGATCACTTTAGAAGTTCATTGGACCGTTAATAATAATAATCATAAGAATGATTGAAATGTATGCTAATTTGCCTAAGTAGATTATATTATTATTTTTATTTTACGAGTGATATTCGAGTCAATAAAATATACGCATAATTTCTATTATATTGTCAATGAGCATATATCTATAAATACTAAAATATGTAATAAAATTAAATCAAATTTAATATCTAAATTATATATACTTTGTCTCCAAATCATTTTATTACACTCTTATATCTTAGCCATGACAATAATTAATGAGCTATTCCTTTGTGTTACATTAACTTGCGCCAAGATGTGTCATCACAAGAACAAATCCCTTCAAATCTTGTTCCTTCTATATACCCCATATTGGGAAGCAAATTAAATCTCATTTAATTATCCGTGTATGCTACATTTCTCCATCAACTGAGATTTCCTATTCAAGTTGCACCTTACATGTTGCGATGAATATATATCAATTCCATCCATTATCATTAATTAATTTGACTTATTTTTTAAGCTACAAAAAAGTAGCATATAAAATAAGAACCTCAACTCCTCAATGTTCATGTTAACCTCTTTTAATTTTCTCTCCTTTTTTTTTTTTCTTCCTATTTTTTATTTTTAATAATTTCTATCTTATATTTCTCATTTTTTCTTTTTCTTTTTGTTATTTTTTCTGTTTTCCCCCCTATTTTCTTCTTTCTATATTCCTCTCAGTTTTTTTTTTTCCTTTTGGAATCATTTTTTAGCACCACCCACCCTGCCACCACTTTCACCCCTAACCCCCCCTCCCATCCCATCTTCCAGTTCAGGTTCCTGTTTAGTCTTTCTCTTTTTTCCTTTTACTTCTTCTTCTTCTTCTTCTTCTTCTTCTTTCTTCCTTTTTTTCCAGTTTCTCTTTTTGAGTTTTCTTTTGTTTCTCTCTTAAATATTTTGTTGTTTAACTCGTGTGTATTATACTTTATAAAAAATTAAAAAATGCAAATAACTTTGTTAATTTTTTTTTTCAAATCTTTTGAGATTAAAATGGAAGTCATTTATTATTATTATTATTATTATTATTATTATTATTATTATTATTATTCACTTTGAATTCATAATATTTTATAAAAACTTTCAATAGTTAATATATTGTATTAAAAAATAATTTCAGTTTACTTAAATATTAACGATTAATAAATTATGAAATACATCAATTCTATTAATTCTTAAAAAAAATTATAATGAGAACAATTTTTTTTAAAAAAAAGTGCTTTTTTATTCAAATAGATTTTAATTTTGAAAAACATTTATAAATTACTATATTTAAACACAAAACAACTTAACATAAGAAAAAAAAATATTTTTATAAAAAATAATACTGTAAAAGCACTTTTTTTTTTAATAATCCAATCCGAACGATACATAATCTCGCTTATAGAATATGATGATGTGACTCTCGAATGATCTTTTCATTTCGATTATTCATGCGTGAATGCATTAGGCGGAAAATACGATAGCCAGTTGGTATATATTGGTCAACCTAGATCACATGTACCTATATATATGAATCGGCTTCTGTTACCTGCCAGTACTAAAATATTCTTACCAACATTCTTGGAAGAATCAGTATGTCGTTATTTTATTCACTTAATAATTAATTATATCCTATTAATTCTGCCATGCGAACCTAAGAGAGGTTAATTAATATCAGTAAGTTTTAATGGGAAAATCATCTATATATATATTAAACTCAATTTATAGTCTAAAATATATTAAGAAGTTGGCACTAATCAAACCTCCTAGGCAGCATGAACTCGTTACAGAAGATTTGTCTTATATAGTAAGAGACAAAAGTTCTAAATGAGTGAGCCCTGTTTCCAGACTTAGAGGGATTGGATCATGAAAAATTGTGTGTGTACA
Organism: Echites panduratus; assembly: GCA_035221335.1. NCBI lineage: Eukaryota > Viridiplantae > Streptophyta > Magnoliopsida > Gentianales > Apocynaceae > Echites > Echites panduratus. The sequence goes on from JAWZTD010000004.1 coordinate 7,434,253, forward strand.
TGTGTTAGGGTTCAAATTACCCACAAAATCTTGCATGGAAACCCAAGAAAGAAATATCTGATTACCAAAAAGATCCATTATATATAATTACAGGTGTTAGCGCAATATATGCGTAATATTATGTATTTTATTCCTTAAAACTATAGTATATTATATAACATTAAACTTCGCAACCAATGCATGACCAGATATTCAAAATCCTACTCTTAATCACAATGGCAACTGACAAGCAAACGCTGCGCTAGCTTCCAGAAATTCTTGAATGACACTAAACTTAAGAAACAGCTTTCATTAGCTGGAGACAGTCAAAGATATATAGAAACATTATCAGATCAACGGACTAACTCCGCCACCGCCGGCGGGGGGTGCTCTGCTTGTAGTTGGGACCCAAATTTTTTTTCTTGCATAAAATCTCACATGAGTTTGGAAAAACTTTAATGAAACTAATTATATATATATTTAAAAGAAGTAAACAATGATCAAATGCTATAATTCAAAAAATAACAGAACTGACTGAACTTCATTTCTCCCACAAATAAGTAAGATCGATCAATCCAAAAGTTGTTGCTGGTCCAACGACAGAATCCATAGAAGTCAAAGAGAAAGATTTCGCGACCTAGTTGTAGCTATATCTTTTACAAGTTCTTGTCCCTTTTTTTGCAACTGGGCTACTCTATAAATTTGACAGGGAGTTCGTCAGTCCTTCCTAAGAAGAGACCGAGAGAGATCCGGTAAAGAAATTAATTAGACATGAAGCAGAAACAGTTCCACAGTTTTATGATCATCTTCTTTGACCCCAAATGCATTAAGGCAATCATGGTTCTGGTTCTTGTATTAACCTCCAACAATTTCATTATGAATGTTGAATGCTCCAGGCACCTCAGACATATTCATGATCATCACAAACAACGTCGTACTCGAACCAACAAAACTGATGAGGAGCAGACTCTCGCCGTGACGAGAGGCTCAAGAGAATCTGGTTCTGGTAGCTACTATTATTCTTCAAGCGGAACAACGAATCAAGCATATGCCGGCCCAAGTCAGGGAGGAACCGGCCATTAGCATTTAGCTGTCCTTGTATTGTTCTTTAATCTTTTGGTTTGGTTTTTCTCGTTGGGCCTGCCAGTTCGTGTCATGTAATAGATGAAAGTTCATATAAGGTTTTTGCCATTAATCGATTGGAAAATTTCAGTTTTTACTTTTATTTTTAATGTGAATTTGAAATTTCACACACACACACACACACACATATATATATATATATATATCTCTTACAAGGCATGTATATATAAAAATAAATAAATAAAAAAATACTTACTCCATCATTTCAAAAAAAAAAAGACAATATATATTTTTTCTTAAATTGCTTTTATTTAAAATTCTAATCAAATTAATACTACCTCCGTCACATAAAAATAGTCCAAGTTTCTTTTTTCCTTAGTCCCAAATTATAGTCCAGTTTCTTTTTTGAAAAGAGATTGTTATAGGTTAAAAGATAAAATTACCATCATTAATTATCTCTACATATCTATTACTTTCAATTCCAATAAATTAAATATAGGGTATAGGATATAAAAGTAAAATTAACTTTAAAATTAATTACATTAATTATAATAACTAACTTTTCTTAAGATCCATGAAAAAGCAAAGTGAATTATGTTTATGGAATGGAGGTAGTAATATTTATTAGAAAAAAAAAGAAGTTTAGGTAATATAGTAAAAAAAAATTAAAATAACTAATAAAATGAAACTTAATTTAAATAACTTATAAATAGTCAATGTGAGATTTAAAGTAAAAGATAAATGCATTTTATAATGATTTTTTATAAGACGATTCGATGTGGTCCAAGAGATGCATTTAAGAATTTTTCGTGCCTAGTGCATTTTCCATTTGGCAATCATATTCCAACTCTTAACTACTATAAAATTTTAGGTGTACCAAATTTATATTTATGAAGGGCCTTATTATTAATTTTGTTCATGTGGAAATAAATTGCTAACTTGTACCCTAGTAATATGAGTAATTAATATTTGATTACCAGAAAAATTACAGTGGAATTAATTAAATAAATTAAAAACAAGAGTACAAGTAGTTGAAACAGAAGCTCTATATTCATAAAGACTTTGATTGATTTGAAACAATTGGCTAAAACTTTTTACTTCATACCGTAAATATTAAGATATTAAGGTATTTTTTTCTTCCCTCATATTGGAAAAAAACATTAAAAATGAAATAAAGATAAATATTTTATGAATAGAGAAAACCGGGGCAATATTGTAATTTGCAAAACATAGATAAAGATTACGGGGGAACTAATTCTAACGGACCATATAGTAAGGAAAGAGAGAGTCCTCATTAGAAAAAAGACAAACACGTACGTGCCTGTAGTAAAGCCAAAGTGTTGTCTATCTTTTAATTTCATTTTAATTTAACCTTTTTTTTTTTTTTTTGGAAAAGTAAAATATTCTGAGTATCAGAGAAATCAAGTGTCAAGAAAATAGGAATTTACAGGAATATATAATCGCATATTTTCATAACTAATCCATCTCATCTAAGTCAAGGATTCAAACTTGTAGATAAAACTTCATTCCTATTGAAAATGTTAATTCCACATTTTCTATCTTTATTTATAAGTTATCTGTAATAATTTTAAAAATATTATACTAAAATTTTCTCTCTAAAAATATTTATATATATAAAGATGATATATATTTTTTAATAGAGTCCGTAATAACTATTCATAAATCCTTATAAAACCCAATTAAGATCTATAGTCTACGCATTAGTCACTTTACTCATTGGAGGTTCCGAAGGACTATTTATATATGAGGAAGAATATTAATGAAGAAAGAAATAAAAATATTTTATGAAAAATAATGAATTATATTAAAAAAATACTAATCATGACTTATAATTAGAGATTAAACAAAAAAAAAGAGTTCAAATGAACTATAAATAGGGATGTATGATATATATTCTAATAATTAGATAAGAAAGGTAAAATAAGAAAAAAATTCTTTTATTTAGTAAGATGACACTAAGTTAAAAGTTAAAAAAAAAAAAAGAATCATCTCCATCTTGCTATATATAGAAAAATGTGAGTATTTTGCGAAAACTCCAAGTGAATTGGGTAATTCGAATTAATTATTTATTTATGATTATCTTATTAACTGAAATTACATATATAATTTAAAGTAAAAATAACTTCAGAATTCCGAAAGTCTTTTTTTTTTTTTTTTTGGGTGGAAAATGAAAAGGAGGTTGCCCAAAGATCAAGTAATGCCAAAGAGAAAAGAACCAAACACAGCCATATTGTTGACTTGGGTGGCAACAAACAAACAAAGAAAGCACACTGCACGCACTGTTATAATCACAAGGATAACTTTGTCATTTTACTCAAAAAACTCCGACAACTGCATTCATTTCTTCTTTGTCCTTTTCGATAACTATCAAATTCCCCCTCCACTTTCTCTTCCTCGATTACATTCACCGCTACCAGACCCCTGACCTTATATTCAGGAAAATCCAAACCCTCACTCTCAGAGACTCGCACACACACGGATCCTTTGATAGTTCTAGGTGCCCATTTACTTTCTCAGATCCGGCGATGAAACGGCCTGTCAGCACCCCAGATGCTGCTGTTGGTGTCGCCGATGCGGAGATGAAGAAGAAGATCAAGGTTGAAGATGAACAAGTGTCCGGAGGGGCGGAGGCTGTGTTGCTGGATGAGAATTTGTTATATGAGGTATTGAAGCATGTGGACGCGCGCACGTTAGCGGCTTCGGCGTGCGTTAGCAAGCAATGGAAGAAGACTGCAGAGGACGAGAGGCTCTGGGAGATGATCTGCACCGAGCACTACGCCAAGAATCCGCTTCAGCTACGCGCAGTGGTCCTGGCTCTTGGCGGTTTTCGCCGTCTCTATTCACTCTATCTCTGGCCGCTTCTCAAACCGTCTTCCTCCTTACCTGCGGCGGCTCCGCAGCCTTCTGCTTCCACCTGGCCTTGTCTTCCTCTTGCAAAGATTCCGGCGAAGAATAGCGCTGGTAGCGTTAAAGCACGGTGGGGAAAGGATGAGGTTAACCTCTCCCTTTCCCTACTTTCAATTAGGTACTATGAGAAGATGAATTTCAATAACCGAAGCAAATGAAAATGAAATTCGACCAATCATTTGTCTGATTGCGGATTTGATTTTTCATTTTTTTTCTTGTTTCAATCTTTAATTCCGGTTGTGTGAATCTATTGGGTTTGTAATCTTGATCTGATCTGTACAATTAATTATCCGTCTTCCGCCCCGCCCTTGATGTAAATTTAGATCTTACTGTAATGATGCATTATCTGCATACTTATGCATCAATCCTATTTCCTCCAAGTTTATGAAGTTCATGAATTCGGAACTCTGTTGCCATTGGCAGATTAGCATTACCTAACAAACAGCATTGCTGATTGAACATTTGAACTAGAGGAGATTGAAGTGGATTTTGGTAGGGTGGAAATGAAGAGGGGGAAAAGGGGAAGAAGTTTGTGGAGGGACTTGACAGGCCTAGCTATGGTTTACTGCGGTTTCTTTGTTTGTTTCCATGTTTTTGATCCAGACTGGAGTGATAGTGAATGACACAGATGTTTGTCTTCTGTAGTGTTCTCTTTCTTATTTCACTTTTGATCACATATCCTACGGTACCCCACCATAATTTAGAAAATTGTTTTTCTAAATTGTAGCAAAAATAGTTTGAATATCTGTGTTTTTCAAAATTTCCGTTCTAAATTACCAATTGAAAATTTTATTGAATCTAATTCAACTTCTTAGAGAGAGACATCATCGAGATCTGGTTTTCCAGGAAACAGTTTCATGAAGAAAAAGAGAAAATTTCATGTTTAATCCTTGATTTTTGTACTTGGTTCATTTGGATACTAAATCTTTTTTCTTTTTTTTAAATTTTAAGGTTTCTATCTTTTCTTTATTTGGTCCAAATAGATTTCAAATCATTATATTGAATTTCTAGAGTCTATTATAATTTATTATGCATACAAATTGATCTTTTATCTTTTTTTTTTCATTTGATAAAAAAGCTCCTTTATAGAACTTTTATAAATGACAGGAAAAAAAAATTTAATTAAAATATAAAAGAGTATTTTCATCCATTCATTATTCCGAGCCATTTTTGCACGACGGCCTTCTTAATCCCTTCTTCCACCGAGAAACAACAATGTTTGACCAAGGACTAAGTGAATAGCATGAATCCAAGGGAAATAGGCCATCCCACTCTTGTCCACTGTTTGTATAAATCTTGAGATTCTCCATCACTTTATATAAACATTTACTTACGGAATGAGTTCGTAATAAGTCATCCCAGTCTTGATCCAGTAGTCTCCCTCTGTTATTTTTCTTATGTTTATTATTTGCATCACCGGGTTCACACTTTGCATCCAAGTCTGATTTTATTGGTAATGTTTCTGCTTCTTCTTCTTTAAAGGCCCTGCTTCTTGTTTTTTATCCTTTGTGTCATTTGGTGTAATAGCTTCTCCATGTCTCTCAAGATGTTTCACTTCATTAGCCATATTGATATCAAAACTCCTCATTCAATCTTTTCAGAGCCTCCTTTAAATGCCATTTGTATTTTTTTTTCTTGGTCTAACTTTGTTGTTTCTCTATGAAAGATGGGATAAAGAAGGTCATTGTACAAAAATGACTTAGGATGGCTTTTTAATTGTGCAAAATGATCCAGGACAGTGACTGGACATAAATACCCTTATGTATTTTGATAAGTTTTTCTTTCTGCCATTAACTTGGCTTCAAACATATGTTTTCAGGATAAAACGATCTTTTTGGTAGGACGAAAAAGATAAGAGATCAATATGTGTTCATAATAAATTATATGGAAACACTAAAAATTTAATATAAAATTTTGAAATCTACTTATACCAAGTAAAAAATAATGGCATAACTATCAATATGATCATTGAAATTATTTTTTTTTTTCAATTTAACCACTTAACTTTCAAATAAATCAATTTGACTACTCGACTTTTAAAATTTATAAATTTGATTATTACAAGGTTAAATCCTTTGAAAATTTTCATAAAATTGAATAGTAAAATTGAAGAAAGTTTCAATGTTAAATGGCTAAATTGAGCTATTAAATAAAGTTAAATGACTAAATTATAAATCTCACAAAATTTAATGATCAAATTGACATATTTAAAAGTTGAATGGTTAAATTAAAAAAATTATACAACTTCAATAGTGATACTTATGTCAAAAAATAATTGGGGGTATAAAAGCTAAAAAAAATGATTTAGAACTCAAGCGAACCAAGTAAAAAATATTAGCACGGAATTTTCGCAAAGAAAAACTATCTTGTAATTAATAATGTGAGAAGAAAACCATTATAGGGGTGACAAAACAATGGGCTTAAAAAAAAGACTTGGGCCAAGATCCAGTTATTCTGGCTTAAAATCAGCTTCTTCTTGTGAGGCTATTTCGTAGGGCATAGCATGAGAACGGGTCGCTTTCCTTCCTTCCCAATTCTAATATTTCAGTCCTAATATGAAACCTTTTAAGGAGGGAGTGTGGAACTACGACAGGCAGGTCTTAGGGGCTCATGAAGTCCAAGCCGGCATTGAATGTTGAAAGTTCCACTTACGGTCCGATTTTGGGGAAGCAGAAGTTTTGCAAAGGTAGGAGCAAAATAGAGAGACAAAAGAAAGGTTTGACCAAAAAAAAAAAAAGAAAAAAATGCAAGAATGGTTTTGTTTTAATTGTACTTCTTAACGAGATTTTATGAGTTTTTTTTTATTGTTTTCTTTCCTCACTATTACCCCTATGGACATTTTTTTACTTTAATTTTTCAAATAGTTTGATTAAATTTTTTTTAAAAAAAATTTATCCAAGTCTACGTATGATTTTTTATTATTAATACTCATGTAAAAGTTTTAGACTACCTATATATTATGAAGCGAAAGAGTATGGATTCTTCATTTTGACAAAAAGTAAATTCTAACCAAATAATTTGACTTGTTTAATTTTTAATATTGGAGTAACAAAAGATTAACTAATTTAACAAAGAGACATCCAATTTTGAACATTCTAAAAGCAGTAGGAGAGAGAGCACAATGAAAATTTTCTTTGCTTTTCTTTGTTTTTTTTTTTTTCTTTTTTGGGGGTTATGCAATTCTAAACTTCTAATACTTAAAACAAGTTAGGCAGAAAAATTCTCTACTTGGGTAATTCTGATGGATATACATATATATATATATATATATATATATATGTCTATAAGGAAATGCAATTATGAGCTTTCATTAAGTGTCTAACAGTCGATTGTCTTTTTTTTTAAGAAAAAATAAATTCTTCTATAAATTTTTTTTAAAAGAAAAATATTTTATAAACTAAATCGTAAAGGTACTTGATTAATTTTTATTACTTTTTATAAAAAAGATAATTGACCGTTAACTTTAACCGTTAGAGATTTAACAATTTAAACTCTATTATTCATAATAACATTTCATTTCTATATAACTATATATAAGTGGATTTGACTCTGTTCAAAATAACCAAAATCTATGACTTTTGACATATCATATATATAAATAATATATATATTCATATTCTATACAGAATTCAGCCTTAAGAGTTTTGTTTTGAATTTGCGGTTGAAAAGTTAAGGCTGATTTCTGCAAATGCTTTGATGATTCTCTTTAATGAAAGGGATATATATATATATATATGGAAATGTTATACAGTGCTACGAAATACAACTTATAATGTATTCCAATTAAGTATTTAATAGTCAAAGTTATTGGTCAATTATGATTTAAAAAAATTAAAATAAAATTTAATCAAGTATTTATAGATTAATTTAATTTATCCTTTTAGGGTTTAGCTTATGAACTCTATTTACAAACAATAATTTTTTAAAAAAATACTTACAAATTTTAACTATTAGAGACCTAATAAGAGTACTTAATAAGATTTTATGAAGTGTGCTCCGTAATAATATATATTATTAATGTATATATAGTTCTTCTTATTAGGTATATAGGGCTGCTTACGATTCCAAATCTTGATCATTCAAATTAAACATGTGCTAATTAATTACTTGGACTTGAAATGGTGGCTAGAAAATGGGTCCAATTTCTGATTAAGTTTTGTAAAGACTTCAATTCCATGACTTTCACAATTTGCCCGATTGTGGTGTGAATTTGGAAATTGTTACATATCGTGAGCTGCATGCCTCATTACCAGATAATTCATGTGGAATATTTTTAGACAACATGCTGTTGAATGTATCATCTGGTCAACTTATTTTCTGGTAATGTCTATCAACAAAAAAAAAAAAAAGGTTACCTTTTATTATAGAACCTACAATTTTTTTTTTTATAATGGGAAGCTTCGTGTATACATCTCGATTATATCATTACTAGTTACAAATTTATCAAAATTATATAATATGTAATAAGATCGAGTTGAACTTATGACTATCGTTATGCAGGTGTCATCTTTAAACAAACTTGAATACATCTCGTGCCATTGATCCTACATTTGTAGCAAAGGGTTAGTTGGTTCATGCCAATGCTTTCTTGTTATGATATTTTACATCATCACTTGCGCCCATCTCTTCACTGTTTGGGTAGGCTTAATTCATCTCCAAAAGGAGGGATCAGTCAAAAAAGTGAATTTCTTGTCCGGAACAAAATAGACAGGAAAGAAAAGATTTAAGAACCTTCCCCAAAAGCGCAGTACTCTTTCAGAATTAATTTCCATTATCTTAATTGATAAATAATAATAATGTTATTTCAACATCCATAATAAAAAAAGCGATCACATTAAAATATTAATCCCGACGACTGACTGCCTCAGCCTGATCTCACGACTTATGCATCAAATGAAGTCATATGTATCTCAGCTATAGTAATTTTGGCTTTGCATGCATGCGTGATTAGGTATTTTTTTCTTTTTACTCTTTCCTCGACCATTCCTTTTAACGTACGTAGGCAGTTACGCAGTAATAGATAAAGTAAAATAAAATAAATACCAAAACATAAACATAAATGTGATTCTGCCTTTTCATCAGATCCCTTTTCTTGTTCTTCAAATAAATTAATTAGTGCATTTTCTCTAGAATTATCAAATTAAAATAAAAATTTCTTGCTTGAATTGGTTAGTGGCGGTACCATTAATCTTCCATACACAAACATGCGAATGTGTTCAAATCTAGATGGGAAAAAACATGAAAACTTCCATAGTCAATGTGATCACCATGCAGGCCAGCACTATAAATATATGGGGGACATGCACCAGCATCAGAAAAGGTGTACAAGAAATCAGGCAAACAATAATAATCCAACCCTAGCTAGCCAAGTCCAAAGTTCACGTTCAATTCCTGATCTTTGTAGTTTATATTACATTACCATCCTGAGTAATGGCAGAAAGTCGCAAGTCCTTTGCATTAGTCATTGCTGTTCTATTCATGATGGGCTGTTTATTTTTCATCAATGTTATTGAAGCTCGCCCTCTCAACTCTACCAAGCTTGAGAATGTTGCCATCAAGAATTTTACCTATGGCTCATTCACTGAAGCCATTAAGAACAGTGGTCCTAGCTCAGGAGGACACGGACATAAAGCCACCATTGCTGAGACAATGGAGGAGAATAAGGTTGGCGGACCGAGCTCGGGAGGACGGGGACATAGAGCCACCAATGTTCAGACAATGGAGGAGAATAAGGTGGGTGGACCGAGCTCCGGAGGACGGGGACATAGAGCTACCATTCCTAAGACAATAGAAGAGAATAAGGTTGGCGGACCAAGTTCGGGAGGACGGGGACATAAAGCAAGCATTGCTAAGACAATGGAAGAGAATAAGGTTGGAGGACCGAGCTCAGGAGGTCGGGGACATAAAGCCACTACTTTTGAGATAATGGAGGAGAATAAGGTTGGAGGACCGAGTTCGGGAGGACATGGACATTAAGCCATTACTGATGAAATGATGGGGGAGAACAAAGGATCTGTGTCCCTAGTCCAGGCCAAGGCAATTAGTTTTTTTTTTCTTTTTATTTTTTCTAGAGGCTCCTAATTATTTTATTGTACCTGTTATTTTTTGATTTTTCTCAATGAGTTTTCTTGTAATGTTTTGTCACATTTCATTAGATTTTTTATGATTATAATCATATTTTTTGTTCTGCTTTTCAATTCTGATTCTTCATTTTCAAATCTTTTTATCTTACATCTTGTTTTAGTTAATTTACTCAATTTAATGGGATAACCCAAATATTTACAGTACTATTAATGAAGTCTTGTCCAAAGAGATTACTGCATTATATATGTTTATTTAGAAAATTAAATCACATAATTTTTTTTTACTTCCTACAGTATTTAAAACATCAAATTAATTAATGAATTAACTAAAAATTGAAAAGTTTTTGTGGAAAAATATAATTACTGAAGAATAAATAATTAGACCAACAAATATTGCAATGAATGAATGTCTCAAATTAATTAATCTGGGAAAGCCTTTTTCAATTAAGGATTAGTAATGTACCAAAAGCTGGAGTCATTTTTTAAATTAATTACTTTCTCGTCTCATACATTTTCTGTCCTAATCCTAAGATCCTGAGATGGAGGCACCGGAGAAATTTCTCCAATCTCAAAAGCCAATTAATAAACTAATCATCTGGCCGCCGGCGCCGTAGTGGCATTTGACGTACGGGAATTGTCAGCGAAACACCTTCTATAGATCCACTAAACTATGAGTTCCGTTTCATTTCATCGATAATATGAACTTTACTCTAAATAGCTTATAGTGACACTAAACTTTCATTACTATAATAGGAAACCCCCTAGGATCCGCTCTTAATTAATTATCCAGCAACGGCCAGGCACGTCGCCAACCAAAGCCTGCTTCAAGTTATCAAGGCCCGAGGGCCTTTTTGGTACGAGGAAAATTCTACAAGATCAGGGTGGAATATTGGTTAATTGATTAATCGGCTAAATTAATTTGTACACTCAATTGGTCGCTGATTTCTTTAATTACTTCTCTCTCCTTCCATAATCAAATATATATCTCTACTTTGATTTTAAGTCATTTGAATTTAAATATCTGTTTTAAAAAAAATTTTAAAAAAAAATTTTTAAAAATGATAATTGTAATGTTAAAAATTTACTTAAATTAAACTGAGACATTCACGGAAGGGCTGAATAATAATAATAATAATAATAATAATAATAATAATAATAACAAGCTAGTTGAAAGAACGACAAAACTAATAAGTAAGGTATTTTCTGTTGTTTTTGGATGCATGCGGTGAAGCTCCCCCGTGGCTTCCTTTCAAGAAGAATTTCAAGGAGCGGCACCCAACAAATAAAGACTTCAAAAATTCAAAGCACCTACCAGATCATCCCACGTGTTTTGAACAATTTCATTGTTTCAATCCAAATTTTCCAGTATTCGTCCCTTAATTTGGTCAAATTCGCCTCCTCCATGTGCATATTCTTGCATCAGAAGTCATACAAATTCCTAGCTACTCCTCTTCTCTATATATATGCCGGAAGTTGGATTTTGGATTCTCACAACAGCTTATACTGATCACTAATTAAGCTTAGCAAAAAGACACTTAATTTCTTGTTCAGCTCAGATCAAGAGTTAAAGCCATCATGTCAACTTCTTCTCATAAGCCCTCTTTCATGGTTTTGTTCTTTATTTATCTCCTTGTAATTAATTCCATTGATCACGACTGCGAAGCAGCTCGTCCTCTTAGATACATCGATGAAAGCATTCAAACCGTTGTTGATATCAAAGCCATTAAAACAGGAGGGCCGAGCAACGGCGGGGAGGGACACAAGTTCAGCAACGTTCTGCCTACGCAGTGGATCAAGAACTCCGGTCCAAGCCCCGGTGAGGGCCACTAGAATTTCTCGATGGATAGCCAAAACCCATGCTTAATTAATATTATTCTTTCATTTAATATTTTCTTTTAATTTCTTAAAGATATAGGGATAGGCCCTAGTGATTCTTTATTAGTGTTTGTTTAATATTTGCTGCGATTACCGCAGAAAAGCAATAGTTTCAAATGATTTTCTTGTAATTAGTGCCGCCTAGTGGAGTACGAAAATTTATATATATTGAGTTGTGTGTTCTGTCATAATCTTTTCTTGAACCGAATTGTTGAGATTGACAGTAAAAATATCCCTAATTTGCCAAAACCATAAGTGACTTAAAGCTGTTTAATTAAAAGATAAAAACAGTATCATATGGTTTTTTAGGGGACATCCTAACCATTGAAATATCGAGTTTCTAAATCATAGGTCTCAAGTAAATAAAAATATTCATGTAATATCATGAAAATGCTACAAATCTTTTAATATATTTTTTCAAATAATACTCTTTAATGTATTAATAGTGTATAAAGAATGTCATGGAAGAATTTATTACAAAATGCGAACCCATGAAAAAGTATTCAAATGATCATATTTATACTTCTATTTAAGAATGACTATTAAATGAATGTCCAAGCTTTTGTGATAATTATATTTTCCATTTAAATGACTAATCTCTAAAATCTTTATCATTTATACAAGTATTTTCAATTTTATCATTCCTAATTAAATAATAATTTCGAAGTTATTCAATACGGCTCTATCACCCACGACACGCAAGTAGTAAAAAAACGAGTATATGACAAGTGAGGGTGGTCAAGTTGACACACACCTCACACTTAAGTCACTATGGAGGCGAGAAAGAATGTATTTTCTTCAATAATTCTTATGCATATCCCTTGATTTAAGTCATCCAGATGGCCTTAGAGCGGGTGCATGGGGTTGATGATTCTTATACATATCCCTCAATTTACATTATCCATGTGGGGTCGATGATTCTTGTGCATATCCCTCGATTTACATTATTCAAGTGGCCTCATAGCGGGTGCTTGGGGTTCAGATTAATCAGGTGTAATGGGTTATAAAAAAAAAAAAAAAAAAGCTGAGTATATATGATAGTGAATCTCAACTTGGGGTGTAAATAGTACTAGGTCCGGATCCAACCCGATTAACAAATGTTAGGTGGATTTTCCTATCCAACAATTATTAGGCCTGGTATTCTTTTATTTTTCTTTATTTTATATTTTTTCATACAAAAGCTAGATGATATTTACTTATTTTCTTATCAATATATATATATATAAATGTAAAATTTAAGTTAAGAAAAATCTTCAAGTAAAAGCTGTTAAAAAGTAAAATTAATACATAGTTATCAATAAAATTTTAAATAACCAATTAATACTTAATTTTTAAATAATAATCATAACACATATACTAGATATATTTTTTAAAAAATTGATCCTCAAATAAAAAATAACATTTTCAAAAATAAAAAATTAATCAAAACATAATATATATGCATAATATTGTGGGGTGCACCGTTAAGTGTCTAACAATTAAATATTTGACTTTCAGTTGTCTTTTAAAAAAAATCTTTTGTAAAATAAATTATATATATTATAAACTAATTTAATTAAATCTTAAAAGTAATTGATCAAATTTTATTTTATTTTTTCTAAAAAACAAATTAATCACTAGAGATTTAATCGTACATTATTACACACTATAATATTTTCATTACAAGTACATATAGAAGAAATATATTATATATTTACTTATATTCGGTAGGCCTAAAAGAATCTGAAATTACAAATATCATACCAGGTCCAATTATTATAATTATAAATAATGTTTGAATCTACATGTGAAATTAAAACTACAAAACACACTCTAAACTCATTGACGGTCATAATCTAAATCTCCACAAATCACAGCCACCATCCCGTTTGAAAAATTATGATAAGTAGTTGCGTTTATATTACTACGTATCTTCTACGTGTGAATTTTAATGTTCATATCAAATCAAACAAATAAAGAAAAAATTAAAACTATTATTTTTTTTATCCTATCAAAAATAAAAATATATGTAACTTATAGATAATTTAAACGAGGTGATTTAATGTGAATCAAAATTAGGAATCTAATCTAAAGTCATATAAGGATTTTCCCGCGAAATTCCGAACTTGACATGTGATTACCAACTCTAAGGCGGATGGCCATAGGGGCAAAATGAAAATCATGGCCCAATTTTCAGAATACAGAGATGAGACGCATCCACAGAATGCAAGATTGTAAGGAAACGCATTCGGCTAATACGTTTGTGGATGTCTCCGCCCACAGGGCCACGGCCGACCTCCACACTAAAACATTTGCTCCGTTCTCAATCATCCCCTTCTCCTGCAAGTCCATCATCGCCAGAGCCCATAGCAAAGTTTTTCAATTGTATACCGTTAGTGGAGAGTCTTCTTATTTCTGATTAAATTTTTATTGACTCAGTATTTATTGTTAGCTTAGTGATCATGAGAAACGCAAAAACTGGTGTTTCGGGTGGTTCTGATTGTGTATCGGAGACTGATGTCACCACAACAGACACGGATACAGGTATTGAAGACAACAAAGGGGACGCTGCTGTTGACTCTCCGACCCCAGCTGAGTCCTGCACTTTTCGGGAAGGGGAGAAGGTTCTTGCTATTCATGAAATGCGTCTCTATGAAGCCAAGGTGCATAATCACCATTATCTAGTTCAGAATGAAACAACTTTAACAGGAAATTTCGTCCAAAGATCAAATTTTGGTGATCATGTTGCAATTTGGCAATCGTGTTGTTTCTGCCGGGGTGGGTTTTTTTGAAGAATTGTGGTCTAGTAATAGTAGGGCCCTTTTCCCAGTTACAGTTTTCTTTCAAATGGGCTTCCAGGTTCATCTAAAAGGAATTTATATTAAATTTGGATTATAACTAAAAGAGACCTACTTAATCTCTTAGTGGTGGAGGAATGGTTATACTGTCTGCGTTTGATCAATGTAATAAGAACGGACAAAATAGATTGATACGAGAATTTTGGAAGTGTACCTTGCCTTTCTTCATCCCTTTTCACATCCGTATCTAGGCAGCCATTTTCTGCCATTAATTGAAAACTCTTGCTGTCCGTTCCAAGCCCATGAAATGATATTTTTAATTTAAAGTTTCTGCATTGATGTTTTTGCTTATTAGTTTACATGTTCTTTAATTTATGTTTCACAATTCTTATCAATAACTAATTATTACCCTTATACATTGTTTGGCCAAGGTGGAAAACATTGAATTTCGGATGAATAAAAGGAGATATAAAGTTCACTATCTCGTAAGTATTGTTTCCTCCATCAGCAGACATATATTTCCTGTTACATTGTGGTACTGAATTTTTTCATCCTTGATTCACGTGTTTTACGGATGTTTTTTGTTAACAAATTTTTGGAAAGTATGCTCTTATTAAAAAGAGATCTTTCCAACAATATTCTGACCACATGTTTCTTTATGTTGTTTCTGCAGGGATGGAAGAAAAGGTGAATCAATACTCAAGTTCGATTATGAAGGCTAACGGCTTATTTAAGTTTTTTATATTTAGATGACTTCTTTTTCTTACGGTTTCGACCTCTTCTCGTTGCTAATTCTCTAAACTGGAGGCTAGTGGAGTTATAGATAAATATTATGCTTCTATTAACCTATGTCTTTTGACATGTTTGGGATTGTGAGTTTCTATGTGTTAAAAGGAAAATGCATTTTCTTTTGGCATAGTTAGCTAGTTTTGCTTATGCTGTATCTTTGAAATTGTGATACTTGCCCCTTATATGCACGTGATATAAAATATTTGCTACCTGTTTGAAGGACAAATTGATATAAAAATCAAGTGATCCAAAGAATCATTCTTCTGGTCTATCTTCGGCTCCCAGACCAGACACCTTATTCATATCTTTATTCTTTTATTGAGACTTTGCCCCAGACCACAGTTTTCTGTCACTTTCTTTTTTTATATGCTAGCCCATATGCTCAGAAGCCTTACCCCAGGCTTCCTCACCACCCCCCTCCCAGGAGATGCTACTCTCCGATGTAGACTCACCTAATGCATTTGGGCTAACGGTGATCCTACTTGGAGGTAGTGTGGTTAAGCCGGTCATCTGTATCATTGAACTCTGAATCATTGATAGGGATGTTTGGGGGTTTATACATTAACACTAGAAGTATTCTTAGAGAAATTATTTAATTACACCATCGGATGCTTACAAGTGTAACTGACACTTGTATCTTTTGTCAGTTGGGATGAATGGGTAGGCTTTGATCGGCTTCTGAAACACAATGAAGAGAACTTACAAAAACAGCGGGAAATTAACAAGAAGGCAAAGCTTGGACGCTCATTTCAGATTAAACCGAAAAGTTCAATCGGTAGATTAGTTTTAATTTAGCTCTGGTGCCTATATTTGGTTTTTTTTTTCCATTTACCTGTTTTCTTCATAAGCATTGTCATCATTGTACCTGTTTTACTCATTATTATTGTCATTGTTGTAAGCGTTGGTCTTTACGTTCTTAATTAAAGTGTCCAAGGAGAGGCCTGTTGTTACAAATGCTTATGCTGCGAAATAACAGACATACATTTTGTTTATTTCCTTCTGAGTAGAAAACAATTTTGCAAAATATTCTGAATGCAGTAAGTTAGAGGAGATTTAAATATCTATGCAATGTGTTCTCTGGTGTACTAAAGAAGGAAGTAAAGATACATTAAACTTTTTTTTGGTAAGTAATGGTTCATAGATGTGAATGCTGATTGTGGCTGCTTGTTCCTCTCCAAGTCACAAACACATAATTGTTTCCATTAGAAGACTAATACTATGCATTTAACATTGTTCTGCCCTTCTAACTGTTCATCTGAAAAACGTGCATTTTCTGACTTGCACTGGTTCTGTCTTGCAGCATCTTTTATGGTTTCTTTTATATATGTTTTTACTCTATTATGTAAGAAACCAATCTCTAAATTTCTTGTCATAACAGGGGCAAGAGGTAGGAAGCGGAAGACTGAGTCAGTTCAGAAGGTACACTCTTAATCTTGAGACAGTGCTGTTGCTTGAGATCTGTATTACTATTCTCATCTCACTTTCTCCCCCTGACCCCAGAGATGCAAGCAGACCCTACTCTTCCAGGTATAAACTACACTTGTGTGGTTATTGTGCCTCCTTTTCTCTGTGTTTTTGTAGACAAAACATTTACAAAAGCCTGTTAGATTTTGAAATCATGAAGTTCCCATGTAGCTGTGGAAAGTGGAGAAGACTTGTGAAAAGTTTTGGTGTCTGTTAAATCTCTTTTACCCCACACCTCTGTAATTTGTGGATAACTATCTATAATGCTCGATTGTAGATGACTATTTGCTTTTGACAGTCTCTTCAGTGCAAGTGGATATAGGCTGTAAGGGCTTTTATCACATTGTGCATCTTTGTAGATTTTTTGTCATTTTATAGGTCTAATTCTCCCTGAATATGATGAGATGATTGGTTGAGCCGTTCAATTATGATTTCTGAATTATCTGATTCAGTAGAGTCCACACCTGCTTACGATTTTTTTTGAGAAAGGAGGAAAAAAATAATAGATAAAATTTAGAACTCAAATACTTGGTATATCTTCATGGATTAAATACTTGGTTGAACAATAGCCAATTTTGAGGGGGTTAAAGTAGCAAACCTGTTATTTTGCATATTATGTTGTTACCTGATATCATTGTCATAAGGTTTGCATTTTGAAGTTTTCTTATTGTACACTGCTTTGGTAGAGATCAACAGAGAATCTGGTATCTCTCAGTTTTTGGTTATCTAGGGAATGTACATCACCTGCAAGTGTCACATACTATTTATTTTGTTAAATGTTTGACAGAAATGCATCTTTTATTTTCTTCTTTGTAAGTAATTTCACTGCTGCTATCATGATAATTTGCACTATTTCAGTGAAAAAGTTACTGAACGCTATAAATGGGTGAAAAAATGAACACCAGTAGCATGTTTCCCTGTATGATAAAACCCATTCAGGTACCTTGGCTCCTCTCCATTGGAGATCTTATACTTCCTCCACAAAGAACAGAATTAGTCTAATTTCTACTTGGTTATTATAAGGCATCCCTTAGACAACAGCCAAAAAAGAGCTTCTGCTTCCTATACTTGCATCTGTGGTGCAATTCGTCATTCAAAGATTTGATCTAAGCCGTTGTTACTCCTTCAAGAAATTATTGATCCTTAATCATGAGCACATAGGCTAGTATAACTAGTGACTTTAAGGTATTGATTCATATTTCATGTGAATTTCATTTACTCCTGTGCAAAATCTTGGTATTTTTGCTATTCATTTGAATCCTTAAAAATTTTTTGTTAGTAATTGAAGACTTCATTTGAGTTAATAGCTCTCTGCCTTCTTAGGAGAAGGATTTACTGCTAATTGAAAAGCGTGTAAATATCCATATCCCACCGATGCTGAAGAAGCAACTAATTGATGATTGTGAATCTACAACACATTTGGGCAAGGTAAGTTATGAAAACATGCTGATTACAGGATTTTAAATTTTTTTTTGTATAATTGTGCTCAACTTTCTTGGTAACTCTTAAATACTTACATTTTTTAACCACTGAAGTCAGAAAAATATAGCCTATAAGGATTGACTAGGTGACATTTTTTAGATGCCTATTTTGAAATGTCACAGTTTATTGCATATTTCTTTTTATGATATTTTCTTTTGGGCTATTGATGTCACACTCCTGACACACATCAATGAAAATTGAAACTCTAAAGTGCTATCATCTTATACCCATTGTTGTAACACTTTAGGTGGCAACATCAGGTATTAAGCTGTACTTTTCATCTTCAATTTTATTTTGATTGTTTCAGAATACTTGTCATGAAATGTTTGTAGTGATCCTCTTAGTTCCTCTCCTAGTTGGTTGCCCCTTAGAACTCACTAATATGATGCCCTTACCCCCCCCCCCCCCAACAAAACCACCTGAACAAATGAAGAAAGAAGATGCTTATAGGCATGTCTCAGTTAGGGTTGACTTTTAGTATCAAATTGGTCCTAAAGTAGGTATGGCTACCATGGTGAACTGATCTTATTGCCGGTACTATTTCAGCATTTCTAATATTTATGGTTAGCCCTTCTGTTTGACAAAGTCAAATGCATATATCAAATGCAAGGGAGTGTTTTTTATATAAGGATTTTAAAATATCTTGTCAAACATGAAATTAATAGTTCTACCTCTTTATTTTTCTGCTGTGCCAGCCACATGGATTAATTTGTTAACCTGCTTAAGTGCTGTTCCTCTTTTCATTTGCATTTTTAAGTTTAGTGATTATCACTATTATAGATTTACAGATCCCCAAGAGTCACTGTTATTTGGACTTCTGTATGTATGTCCTCCTCACACTTTGCTAGATTTGAAGCAACACTTGCTCATTTTGTTTGAGTATATGTCAGGCAAATAGATTATGTAAACCTGCTGAATCCTATAACAATGGCTTCTAAAGATAATAGTTCCTACCCTTTACAACGAGTACATTCAAACGCTTACTTTACTTGGGATTTCTTTTGAAAAGCTTTTTGCATTCCATCTACTGTCTGATTCATGGAATTGCTTAAGAGCTCCATACTGCTAAAGCAGTGTTTAGCGTTTAAAAGAAATATAACTTTAACTATCAATCTTATCTAAAATGTCCTAGGAATTAAAATAATTCTCCCTTATACTGGGTGTTCAAATAATGTTTAACCGGTGGATTCCCTAACTGGGATATTATTAAGAAACGGTGCCTCCCACAGGTTTGCAATTCAAGCTGCTGTCTCATAAGGAAAGTAATGACCAGTTACAATTCACATAATTAATATTCATCAGCAAAGCAAGCTAGGAATTCTTCTCTTAGTAATGTAATACTACCAGGGATGGATCTGGGCTTGAACTTAGGGTACATATGTATGATATACTAAATTGTATTTAGTGGTAAAGAGTCTTCTTAATAATGTACAAGTGGATTCTGAAGAGGTAATAATCATACTGGTCATAGGGTAATCAAACTCGTTAGTGAGAAAAATTGTTTCATGTTACTTGCAAAAGACTCCACAAGACAATTTTCAGGCTTGGAGGAGAGCATATCGCTGCACAGAAACTAAAATAAAAAAAAATAGGGTGCAGGGCAGAGCAGAATTTTGTGCTACTTCTCTTTAATCCATATATATAACAAGTTTTGATGTTGAAAAGATCTTTTTAGATCTCTGTTTCTTTACTAAATTTCATTGCATGTTCAGTGTTTCTTGAAGTTAACAATAGTTAATTTTTGGCTTTCCATTGTGGATTCATCACTGTCACAGCTTGTCAAACTTCCGCGTTCACCCAATGTAGATGAAATTTTGAGCAAGTATCATGATTATAGGCTTACAAAAGATGGGCTGTAAGTTTTCATTGTATTATCTTTTCAATTTATCTTCTCATTTGCAGTCATTGTAGTCCTAGATATCCGGGACCAGTCATCCCTAATTTTTTTTCTAACCTAGACATCTGTATTTTGTAAACATATTACTTCTGATATGAAGATTTAAATTTCTGATGTTACAACTTTAGATTTTTTATCTAATACTAACGACTAATAATGGATCGGTATAGCTCCTTGAGATTGGAACTAGAAATTCTCCTGCAGTACAAATGCAGAATTATGAAAATTATTCTAAGTTTGCAAATTCATGCATTCAGAAATTTTTATTATTCACATTTCAGAGTGATATATTGAGCGTAATTGTCCTTTTTGTTGATGTCTTCATAATGCTAAAATTCTTGTCCGTTTTCTTGGGAGCATGATGACTAAGCCAATGAGGGGAAAGTTTGCCTCTTATGTAGATTATTGTCTGAACCAAATATCTTGTTACTCAGAAAAATTGATAATTTGTGGAATCTCATCCATGTGGAGTGAATAAACTTGTTCTAAAGCACAATGACGCCAAAATTAATATATTACTACTATCTTTTAATTGGTCTAGTTATTTTCTTGGATGTTTACCTTTGCCTTAATACGCTATTTAGCTAATCCCGCAGTCCTATAGTTTTTTTTTTTTTTCAGCAGTCCTCTAGTTAACTATACTTCGTGACATTTTTGTGCATATAGGATTGTTGATTCTGTTGGAGAAATTCTAAATGGGTTACGCTGTTACTTCAATAAAGCATTGCCGGCAATGCTTCTATACAAGAATGAGCGTCAACAATCTGAAGCAACGCTTTCTGACAATGTCACTCCCTCGTCAATATACGGAGCAGAACATTTGTTAAGGCTTTTTGGTATGCTGTATTTCTTGTTAGGAAATTTCTCAAGTTTCATCACTTTCTTTCATTTTTATTTTTATATAAAAAGAAATTGGAACTGTCGCTTTCATTTTGGGAATTGTGGCAGCCAAAATAATTTCTGGAATATGATATAACATGTGTCAATGATTGCATGTAAGACCTGAAGACTACTGTAGCTGGAATCTAGCTTGTGTTAAATGTCATTTTTCAGTTCTAAAATAACTCTAGCTTTCATAAAATGTTCTTTTCTTTCTAAGCTTCATGTCTTGCCTATTAACAAGACGGGCTTTGTCATATTTCCATTCTTCTAATATTCTCATTTGAGTTCCAGGAAGGTTGGTCATGATCTGGCACTCAAGCATTATCTAGTTGCTGTAATGCGGGCTTAATGTTACAAGGTTCTTCTAGATGGCATAACTTTTAATAGATTAATCCTCCTGAGAAACAACTTAAAGATACTTAAATTTAATAGGTTTAACCACTTACCATTTCTATCTGCAGAAAATGTAACATATGCTTGTGCTTAAACAGAACTGCCATATCTTATCTAGAGTAAGTTTGGCAGTATTATTTTAGCAACAGTTGTTTACATGATTCTGTCTTTATTTAGCTTAGATAGGAGTTAAACGCATATCGAAGAAAATCAGGCAAATCAAATCAGTTACGGGGGATATTTATAGTTTCTCTTTTCCTCCCTTCGACTGGTATTCTATATGTGGCTTTCGGTTAGTAGGGCCTATTGCTTCTGGGTATTCTTATTTCCTGTAGAATTGACTATGCCATACAACATGTGTATGCCACCCTGTGATCTCTGGATATGATTAAACCTCTTTGCCACTCGGGTTCATATGATATTCTTTCAGTTCCACAATTTACCTTTTTTGTATTTGCAGTTAAATTGCCAGAGATATTGTATTATGCAAATATTGAAGAGACAACCCTGTTGGAGCTGCAGCAGAACTTGGTGGACTTTCTCAAGTATTAAACTCTTATTATTCTGTTTTTGCTTTTCTTTTCTCATTCCATAGCAATATTATGATGGAAGAGTAGAATTAACATTGATACTGTTACATGGCAAAATGCAATATACCAGGGCCATCTTTTGGCCAACTCTATTGAAGAAACTAGAGCTCTTTTCGACTAGATGTTTCATTTTTATCCACTCCTAGAAACCATTTGGGGAATTTTTGGGCGTGGTGTTACCGAATTTAGATACTCAAAGAATATAAGGTTTGTAAACACTAACCTTGGGAGACTGTAATCGGTAAATGCCCCTCCATCTCTATGATGGGATAGCCATTCACATACTTTTAGTTGATGTGCAGGAATAGAGTGATGAAATTGGCTATTGAACTTACGTTGTCACCAATTGCATGAAAATTTATAGTTTTACTGATTCTTATAACTGCATAGTGATAACTGGAGTTTTCTTCACTTGTTACAGATTTCTGCAGAAGAACCAACATAGTTTCTTCCACTCTGTTTATCAAATGGGAGATCTTCTTGATGCTACACTGAAGAAATATAGCAAGTGAGTGGAACCATATTTAAGGTTTCTGGCTTGTGTACATAGCTAGTGAAGGAAAATTGAGGATGAAAATTTTGGGACCATAACTCTCCTCTGTAAGGCCCCTCTTAGCATACTCCTTTCGAAGCTTATTTATGTTTGATGAAATCTGTTTTATACTTATATGATTTTGAAAATTCGTACGTGGGTCTTAGCAAAACCAGAAGCCTAACAGGAAAATGCTTGTCTTAAACTTCAGTTGGGAATGAAATCTGTTTTCTTGGTAATCTAGTTATGGTCTCAATTTCAGGCATTACATCATTGAAAAATCATGTTAAACCAACCAAAAAGGAAGAGCTTTTAACCCCTCGTGGGTGGCTTTTGAGAATGGGTTTCAAAGGGGTGTTAACTTTTTGAGATGATACAGAAATGTGGTGGCAAAAGGCCACACTTACACTAAGTGAGACCATTCTGTACCCGTTCAACGTTTCTACGGGGTCACCTGTCTACGGAGCAATTCAACACATCCACAACATAAAAATATGTGTAACCTCTCACACCTTATATCGTGAGAGAGGGATAGAATATTTCTTTAAATGAGGAATTCATTTTCAAATTAGGTATCTCAAAGGTCCATACACTACATTTATTTTCAAACCTTTCGATAATTAAAATGAAGTTTAATTCAACAATTAAAGAAAATAATCACTTTAAAATTATCAAAGTAAAAATAATAATAATAATGCAAGATTCATATATTTACAGTCAAGATTGATTTTTTCTCTAGTTTAAATTTATATAATTAAAAAAGGGTCCAGATGTTGGAGTTATTAAAAATATGCATACATGAGGAAATTGCTATAATATATATATATTTCACAAAGACGTAGATGACTAGGATCGCTTTAGATACTCACTAGATACTCACAGGCTAATCTCGTTTTGTCCTATTTTTTCATTAATTTGACAATTCAATTCATTTAAAATTTCAAATATTATAAAATAAAAATATAACGATCGAACTTGTATTATAAGTTTCCCAGCGATCTATGTTTTCTCACTTACTGGCTTTGAATAGTCGTATTCCAAGCTTCCCGTTTTTTTTTTCTTTCGATCATAAATTCCAACACGGCAACTTACATAAATTCCAACACGGCAACTTACACTGGTTGGAATTTTGCATGAATACTGTCCTCAATTTTCAATTTGTACTTACTTCTTATCCTTTGTTAATTTAATAATTTAGATGGATATTTAAAATTTCGATATATTGAATTTGAAAATAGAGAGGATATGACTGTTTTCTTGTTATTAGTTTAATGATATGCATCAATATTTATGACATTAAGGTTTTGATCTCTATTTATGACATTGAGGTTTTGATCTCGAGACACGACTAAAATAAATTTAACGTGACTAAAGGGATGATGGTTGTAAAAAGATACTTCCCTAAATTTCCAATTATTTCTTCTGTGTTTTTTCTTAGCCATGACCGTGTTGACCAGCAATCCCTGTCGTCAACTAGAGAAGACCACAAACTCAAGCCACAATTTATGTTCATGGGATGATACATAAAAATCGGCTTAGATCTGGCAGATAATATCCCCCTGGAATGCAAAATCAGAGAAGAGATTGACTAAAACTGTGAGAAGTAAATTAATTCCGGATGCCATGACCGTCCCTTTCCTTCTCGGTGTTTTTGTTTCAGCTTTAGCTCTATGGTTACCACTTTCATCTTCCATTACAACCAACAGATTAACAGAAGATTCACATCTTAAGGTTGGAGATGTCCTTGTTTCAACTCCGGAAGGAATTTTTTCTTCTGGATTTGTCAGTGTTGGTGTCAACGCTTATTGTTTCAGTATATGGTATTCTGAGCAATACGATTCAAGCGCCACTGTTGTTTGGATGGCCAACCGTGACCAACCAGTCAACAGAAGATTTTCGAAGCTTTCACTGCAGAAATCTGGAAATCTTGTGCTCACAGATGCAGGGCAGCTCTCTGTTTGGACTAGCAATACCAAGTCAGACTCCCCTGTTCAATTACAACTCCATGACAATGGTAATCTTTTTCTCAACACTTCAAAGGGTGACATTCTGTGGCAAAGTTTTCATTCTCCCACAAATACCCTTCTTCCTCAACAATTGTTAAATAAAAGTTCGAATCTTGTATCATCCAGAAGCCTAACAAACCATTCCTCTGGATTTTACAAGGCTTTCTTTGACAATGATAATGTTTTTAGGCTTATATATGAAGGCCCTGAAATAACAAGTATTTTCTGGCCTGACCCGTGGTTAAAAAGCTGGGAGGGGGACAGGTCCACATACAACAGTAGTAAAGTTGCCTTCCTGGATTCCTTGGGCCATTTTCTGTCATCAGATGAACTAGAATTTGACACTTCTGATTATGGTATTGTAACTCAAAGAAGATTGACTCTTGATGTTGATGGGAACATTCGGGTCTACAGCCTGGACAAGGCAAGTAAAAGTTGGATAGTTTCGTGGCAAGCAATTGCTGATCCTTGCAGGATTCAAGGAATTTGCGGGGGCAATAGTCTGTGTACTTATTCTCCTGATACAGGAAGGAGATGCTCTTGTTTACCCGGTTACAAGATGAAAAATGTTACGGATTGGTCTTATGATTGTGAACCTGATTTTCAACACTCCTGCAGTGATAATAGTACTTCGGTTTTTCTTCAACTTCGCAATGTTGAATTTTATGGTTATGACATTAACACCTATGAAAATATTACTTTGCAGAAATGTGAAAGTATATGCTCGCAATATTGTGATTGCAAAGGGTTCCAGTTCAAGTCTGATGATATTAAAGGATACTATAATTGCTATCCAAAGACACGTATGTTCAATGGATATCGCTCAACAGGATTTCGTTATCCAATATATATAAGATTGCCAAAAGAGATTGCTTCCTCACTTAACAAAAGACATGCCCAAGATTTCAGTTTACAGTGCAAAGGCCAAATCACTCCATTGGACAGAAAAGATCAACATGGGTCATTCAAGTCCTTTTTCTTGTGTACTTGTGTAGTTGGGGTACTTGAGATCATCTGTTTGCTTGCATACTTCATTAAAACCCGAAAACAAGATTTCAATGCATCCCTTCAAAGTCACCTTCAAACAGTAACTGGGTTCAGAAAATTCACTTATTCTGAGCTGAAAAAAGCCACGGGTAACTTCAGCCAAGAAATAGGACGTGGAGGAGGTGGAATTGTATACAGAGGGGTCCTGTCAGATAATCGTATTGCTGCCATCAAGTACCTTAAGGAAGCCAACCAAGGGGAGGCTGAATTTCTTGCAGAAGTGAGCATAATTGGAAGGCTTAACCACATGAATTTGATTGAGATATGGGGATATTGTGCAGAGGGAAAGCACAGGCTTTTGGTCTATGAGTATATGGAACATGGTTCTCTAAGAAAGAATATGCAGGACAATAATCTTGATTGGAAACAGAGGTATGAAATTGCACTCGGCACAGCAAAGGGCCTTGCCTATTTACACGAGGAGTGCTTGGAGTGGGTTTTACACTGTGATGTGAAGCCTGAAAATATACTGTTGAATGGAAGTTACCAGCCAAAGGTAGCAGATTTCGGGCTGTCCAAATTGTTGGCTCGTGGTGGAATGGAAAATTCAAGCTTCTCGAAGATAAGGGGAACTAGAGGATACATGGCCCCTGAATGGGTTCTCAATCTCCCGATCACGTCCAAAGTTGACGTTTATAGCTATGGCATTGTTGTACTGGAAATAACAACGGGAAGGAGTCCCAGTGGTACAATGGAGCCAAGGGGACTAGTCAATTGGGTTAGAGAAAACTGGCACAGAAGTGAAGAGAACTTATCCGGAATCGAGAATCTCATTTATAATGGCATGAATGGAGAATGTGATGTGGAAAACATGGCAACGTTAATTGATGTGGGCCTGCAGTGCTCACAGGAAGACAAAGCAGCAAGACCTTCAATGAGTCAGGTTGTTGATATGCTGCTGCAGATCCATGGCAGTGGTGAGGAGTAATATCTGTTTTAAGTTTTCTGGTTGCAATTGTCTATGTTATTTTTTGTAGTCTGGGATCTTTTGTTTAGATTTGCAAAACCAGCCGTTGTATCTTTTGATCGAGTTTGTTATGGATATGGTAATAACATGTCTCTTCTTGGAAGTTCATATTCTTGTTTTTCTCTTAAAATACTAGTAGCATTATAGACATTTGAATGAAGAGGGTAAGAATGAGGTAAGGAAGGAAGGACTGGCTCAATTATCAGCCCAACAACTTGTAATTAATAATACAAGTTTTTAATTGAAATAGTTTTTATCAGCTTGCACCTTCTTAGTTGGTGATGAAGTTGCCCCCAATGGTCAACCTTGGGGCGGGGGGGGGGGGGGGGGGGAATTTTTTTTTTTATTTAAAATATACTTATTCTTATTTCTTTCTTTTTTTTTTTTGTACCAAGTTCACAATCCTATAATAAGTAGCCCCAATATTCTTTAACCCAAATAGTGTGGTGTTATAATAATCGATGCTTCCCCTATCTTGTAATGGAGTTTGAATTTGGTCTTTTGTGTCGAGCTTTATTTGATGGTACAGCCAAAAAAGCATCTAGGAAACTGAACATCTTATATCTCGCAGTGGAGTCCACTAGGGAATCTATCCGTGGTAGTGGATTGGAGTCCTTTGGGCAAGCTTAATTCAGATCGGTGAAGTTTACAAACATCCTCCACTTCCCATTACCCTTTTTGACCATTACTATATTTTCCAACCAAGTCAGGTATTAATAACAAATCTTGGAGGAGCTTGGCGATTTCTTCCTTCATGGCTGCCTCCAAACTTTCAGGGCTTTTGTTGGATAGGTTTGAAAGTGGGCTAATGCTTAGATTGTATGCCATTACTTTCTCATCTATCCCGGGAGTTTGGCTAACCTCTCATACTAATGTCTCAGTGTATTCCTTGAGGAGTTCCACTAGTGCCCTTTTTCTTCCTCCGGGAGTGAGAACAATATCTTTATTTTCTGCTCAGGGTGACGTGGATTAATTTTCACTTCTTCAAACTAGCTCTCTACTTTCTCCCTAGAGACAGGGAACCTATTCAATGGCACATATCGCCATGGGTTCTTTGCCAACAGATATGCCATCCTTCTTCCTCCTTTTTCTGGAAATCCGATATCGCAATACGTCAGGATTGCTCTCTAGGTGAGGGCATGTCCTCGGGATGGCAGCTTGCTCTTCTAATGGGGGATGGATGACATCATCTAAAACTGGCCTTCGAGGGTACATCATAAATGGCATTATAAGAAGAGTTTAAATCAAGGACAAAGAAATTTACCATTGCGGCCCTGTTGTTGTTGACAACCCCTAGTCTAACTTTAATGTTGATACTTCCCTTGACTTACACCCTATGGTTCATGAACCCGTCCAAGGTTAATTAATATGGAGTGAGGGGCATCTGACATTCCCATCTAATTGGAGTAGGAGCAATAGAGAATATCTCTACTTACCCCTATGTCCATGAGGATCCTCTTAACTCTCTAGGGATCCAATCCTTCCATCTCAAAAGATGCATCTATGCTAAGAGGATGGGATCTGCAGGCCAAAGTGGGTGCGAGCTCTCCTCTTCTAAAGGAAATGGTTTCTTAATTTTCCATTGTTTCGGCTATCGTGAAGATTTGGTTTAATGAATGAATCTCCCTTTGGAGTTAAGTATTAGATGGAATTGACTCAGTGATCATGTTGATCACTTTTTTGTCTCTTCTATGGCTAGCTCGCTCATTATGTTGTTGGGTATCAATCTTGTATTCTTGCAGACATTTCCTTTGTAACAGTCTTTAAATTGCCCTTTTTAACTACAAACAATTCTCAATAGTGTGGTCGTGGTCCCTATGGAAGGCACAATATCTCAATTCTCAAGATTAAGGGGTTTGGGATCATCAACTTCGAATCTCTCTTTTAATACAAAGATTAATTCTGCAATAGGAGCATTTGGAGGAGTAAAGGTTTCAGTTTTCCTTACCTGATTTTTTCCCTCACGAGTCTCTCTCTTTGGTGAGGCTGGTTTCTTCTTGGTGAGGTGGCAGAATCCTTCTTGCTAGATTGAACATCTCAACTATTGATTTGGGTGGCCTGATATAGAACTCCGTCTTGAGATAAGTAGACATAGTTCCATATATAAAAGAGTGCAAGGCCACGTCCATGCTCACCTTGTTAATGTCGTCATAGACATTCTTAAATTTTTAATATATACATTTCCAGGCTTTCTTCCTAGTGTTTCTTGATATTGAACATGTCTCCCTAGTTTTGGCTAAGGCTCCAGATCCCAAATTGGGCTTAGAACTCCTTCTCCAATGAAGCCCAACTAATAATTGACTCTGATTTCACGTGAAGGGGTGAAGGGATATTTACAATGAATCCATAGGGAAACAAGATCAATTGTCCAATTTTAAAAGCCATTTACACATAAAACGAGAAAACAATACCTACTTTTTAGAGATTTTTGTAGACAAGTCTTCACCTCTTCTTCTTGTCTCAATCACGAGCTACTCACTTCAGGTCTTCTGGTCTATTCTATATGAAAATCTTGGTGAGCAGACTAGAAATTGAAGAGGAGGAATTCTTTGGGGTGATGACTACGGTTTTTAGATATTCTCAAATAGATGTCTTGTAACTTTTCATAAAGTTATGTCCGTCAAGATTAGGGTTCTCAGAGTAAGCATTAGTCCTTATTTCTAGTTATCATAGGATATTAAATAACCCTGAAATAAAATAATATGAATTTGGGCTACTATAGGTCATAACTCAATAAGTCATTCTTTATTTAATTAAAGGTCTAATAATTAATCATTAGATAACGGATCCAAAATAATTATCTTGTCCCTTTATTTAGAAGAGACCCTTTATTTATTTTTAATCCAGACCCAATAATTAATCCTATAGACCTAAATCAAAATTAATTATAAGACCAATAAACATAATAATCACTCACTTATTTTATTTAAACGCAACTATAATTAATCTTATGGACCTAAGTCCAAATTAATTATAAGAATAAAATAAATCATTTAATTTTATTCAAACTCAAATAATTAATTCCAAGGATTAAATAATCCTTAATTAATTATTAAATCTTTTTGGAATAAAAATAATTTCTCTTCACTTCCTATTTTTGAATGATACAAAAGTATTCATAAGCAATAGCGTTAGATCACAAACCTTAAGGCACAATGTTCTTGGCTCAATAAAATGACTAAACTACACTTACTACATAGTAGCGACATAGTTAGTCAATTTAAACATCTTCAAATGTCACCATAAGAAGATGATGTAATTCAAGACATATTGTTGTAGAAATAGAAGGCTTGTTGAGATAAATTTCAACCCTTAGTCTTTGACCTACAAGTATATTGACACATCTGCCCTTCTATGTAACACTCACCATTGAGTCTATGTCTGGTGTACTATCACCTTACTCAATAGCATCTACCATCCTTTGGTATATAATTGAATCTGGTAAGTTCACTTGAATATTTACTAGAAGAATCTTCAGTATTATATTAAATAGCACTACCAAGACCTTAGGTTCAGCGAACTAACTTGAACAATTCGCAGGGGGAAGATTATCCCACCTCATAAATGAGATGGCATAAAAACCCTCTTGTACAGATCTCTCTTAACTAACTAAATCAATGTACCTAACATCAAAAACTATTAGTCTCATACATAAGAAATCTTACCCATGTTATATTAAGGCACAAGGACCTCAATTCGTCAGACTACTAACACATAATCATGTTCATGGGAAGTGTCCACACAATAGTAACAGTGATACTAGTTTCCTCTTCTTTGATAATACCTTTAGAGAACAATCATTGTATGGTCCAATTTTACACATACAAAATGTGCTAACACAACTAGTCCGAGAACACTACCCAATGACTAAAGGTAAATCACAATACTTAAATGATACTAATATGTTATTACTTTTATTTAATAGAAAGCCCAATTCCATTAACCGGCCAAGAACAATTCTTTATGATTTAAACTTCCGGTGATCCATATCTTGCTATGCTGAATGTCCCAACACATAGATCACCTATTGAAATCAAATTGGATCTTATTATATGAAATAAATATATGCATTAAAAACACAATTCAATAAGTATTGCGAAAATTCAAAAAATTCTTAAATAAATAATTACAGAAAATTCTTAATCTTTTTGGATATAAATCCCAATATCAGGTTAGTGAACCAGGTACAGATAGTAGCCTTGTCCCCAAGGTACCAGCAAAGGCTTTGTACTTTATGACCTCATCGTTTGTTATAACCCCCATTGCAAGATCGTATCAACAAAGGTGGTCCTATGCCCCCCCCTTACCCTGTGTAGAGTAGCAGAGTTGGGAGTTTGAGGTCTAGATTCGGGGGTGCATCCCTTATCCACTTAGTAAAGGGAGATTTGGTAATGGGTCAATTTTAGGTGATTTGGATCTACTCCACGACTTCCTCCTCTCAAGAGTTCTTGCTCTCTTAGGTCGTGAAACGTGAGACCTTTCGTGGTATTTTTTTTCTTCAGGCTAGCACTTTGGCAAGATTTCTAGACTCTCCTACCTGACTTTTAGAGATTCTTGATTTCTTCCTACTCACCTAAACCCATAGAAAGTTGGAGCAAAATGCCTTGACTACTCCTTCTACATTTCCTTTCCCTTTCTAGATTTCTCCATTGGAACATGAAGGTGGGTGATTACTAATGAGAGAATTTAGGAGAAAGAATGGGAGAACTGGATTCTTTCTAAAACGAGAGTTGCCCTGAAAATGGTTTTATGAATTTTTTTTCTCGATAACGAAACCAATCTGACGATACACGGGAATTTAAATATTGATTTGGGGTGGAATGGAGATGAAGAATACTGTGATGAACTTACCTCCGAAATAGGAAAATTGATGATAGTATTTCTAGAAAACACTTCAATAGTCACGTCAATACATTTCTGAAAAAGAAGTTCAGAGCAACTAAAAGAATACAGAAAAACATCTTGGTAAGGAGGCCCATTAAATTAGACCATGTTCAGTGATCCCATTTATTTAGTCCTTTCAAATAGTCCTCCCAACTTGTACATAATTATGCTATGCTCCAATCTTACATAAAAGTCTATAAGGTTATCATAGTACGTTAAAAATATGTTTAAATATCTATTATCGACTTAAAATATCTATTTTAAAATAATAATCATCAAGTAATTGATTGTTAACACTTAACTCATAATCATGTTTTGGGATTAAATGAAGACTTGACAATTAGTATCTCGATCTAATTAAAATTTTAAATAAAAAATAATATTATATTTATTTGAAATTGAATGTTTTATTCTTTTAATTAGATAAAATTTTATTAAAAAAATTTAAGTTATAATTTAAAAATAAATTAAAACAAACTTTTTTTTTAAGAATATGTACAAATTAAAATAAAATATTCTATTTTAATAAAAATACATGGATATGTATTGAACTGTTTTCTAATTGCTCTAACGGGTGGCTGCTCCAAGATTCCCTATCATTGACTGGGTAAATATCAACGAATGAAGTCTTCGTATGCTGCTGCTCCATTCCCAAACCGTTGACTGCCAAAAATCAACTTTTGAAGTCTTAACCCTTTCTTTTTTGGCAAATTCTGAATCATCCATCAGTATTTCAGGAGTGAAACTTTGTCGTCTATCACTCCCTGTAGCATTTAACTGTTTTTCTTACTCAACCAAACATTTCATCAAACCGAATACTCTCGTCTTCTTTCATGACTTGATCTTTTATATATTTAGTTTTGTTAAATCTATTTAAATAGGTTTAGATCTTTGAAGCAGGATGACTCCAACTCTTAGCAAAATAATTAAAATACATATATAAATACTATTTATAAATAAAAATAAATAAATAAGAATAGTCAAAGACATTTCAGAAACTATTTTTAAAAAATAATGTTGTCAAGCAAAATTGACCTGAATAAACTTTCGGTTTCACTCCAGTGACCGTCATGTGTTGGGAAATGCGGCTTTGCTACGGTGACATGTCTACGGAGCAATTCAACACATCCACAAATATATATATATATATATATATATATATAAAGAAATTTTTTTTATAATATCTATTCATTATACATTTAGTTATATTTAACCCTCAACTTTTTCATCGACAATAATATTAAGTGACTACTTGAGCTAACCCTGACCTTTAAACTGATATTTAGATTCAAAATTTACTGTATCATATTTTCAAATTAGGTAATTCAAAGTTCCATACATAACATTTATTTTCAAACCTCTTAACAATTAAAATGAAGTTTAATTCAACAAATAAAGAAAATAATCACTTTAAAAATATCAATGTATAAATGCAAGACTCATTTGTGAATAAATTTACATCAAGTTTGATTTTTTTCTAGTTTAAATTTATGTAATTGAAAAAGGGTCTAAATGTTAAGCATAGATGATGAAATTGCTATTCATATATCTTTCACAAAGACGAAGATGATTAGGATTGCTTTATGCGCACACTCACATGCTAATCTCATCCTATCTTATTTTTTCATTAATTTGACAATTCAATTCGTATTACTAATTTGAAATTTTAAATATCATAAAATAAAAATATAAACATTTATTATATCACATCAATGTTTATAGGCAAATGGAAATATCTAACTGATCGACCTTGTATTTGAAATTTCAAATATTATAAAATAAAAATATAAACATTATTAATGGCTTTGTATAGTAGTATTCCAAGCTTTTTTTTTTCTTCCTTTCCATCTTAAATTCCAACACGGCCATAGCAGCTGCGTTTTTATATAAAAAAGAAAATTTCAACAAGGCAACTTATACTAGTTGGAATTTTGCATGAATACGGCCCTCAATTTTCAATTTGAACGTACTTCTTATACTTTCTACTATTGTCAAATTTTTGATAGTTAAATGATTTGAAACAACATTTAAAATTTTGATGTCTCAAAGTTTGAAACATAGATGCGTTATCATTCTTATTTCCACTAATTCGTTTAATTCAATGGTATGCAAAAATATGATTAGAATATATGGAGTGTGACTAAAGAGATGATTACAAAGAAACTTTGCAAAATTTCCAATTATTTTCTTTTTTTTAATCGATGACCATGTTGACTTGCAGTCCCTGTCGTCAACTCAAGGAGACCCCAAAGTCAAAGTCAAGCCACAATTTATGTTCATGGGATGATACAAAAAAATCAGCTTAGATCTGGCAGAGAATATCCCCTTGGAATGCAAAATCAGAGCAGAGATGTACTAAAATTGTGAAGTAAATTAATTCCGGATACCATGGCAGTCCCTTTCCTCCTCTGTGTTTTTGTTTCAGCTCTAGCTTTATGGTTACCACTTTCATCTTCCATTACAACCAAGATATTAACAGAAGATTCACATCTTAAGGTTGGAGATGTCCTGGTTTCAACTCCGGAAGGAATTTTTTCTTCTGGGTTTTTCAGTGTTGGTGTCAACGCTTATTGTTTCAGTATATGGTATACTGAGCGATACGATTCAAGCGCCACAGTTGTTTGGATGGCCAACCGTGACCAACCAGTCAACAGTAGATATTCGAAACTTTCACTGCAGAAATCTGGAAATCTTGTGCTCACAGATGCAGGGCAGCTCTCTGTTTGGACTAGCAATACCAAGTCAGACTCCCCTGTTCAATTACAACTCCATGACAATGGTAATCTTTTTCTCAACACTTCAAAGGGTGGCATTCTGTGGCAAAGTTTTCATTCTCCCACAAATACCCTTCTTCCTCAACAATTGTTAACTAAAAGTTCGAATCTTATATCATCCAGAAGCCTAACAAACCACTCCTCAGGATTTTACAAGGTTTTCTTTGACAGTGATAATGTTCTTAGTCTTATATATGACGGCCCTGAAATAACAAGTGTTTTCTGGCCAGACCCGTGGTTACAAAGCTGGGAGGGGGGTAGGTCCACATACAACAGTAGTAAAGTTGCCTTCCTGGATTCCTTGGGCCATTTTCTGTCATCAGATGAATTAGAATTTGACACTTCTGATTATGGTATTGTAACTCAAAGAAGATTGACTCTTGATGTTGATGGGAACCTTCGGGTCTACAGCCTGGACAAGGCAAGTAAAAGTTTTATAGTTTCATGGCAAGCAATTGCTGATCCTTGCAGGATTCATGGAATTTGCGGGGGCAATAGTCTGTGTACTTATTCTCCTGATACAGGAAGGAGATGCTCTTGTTTACCCGGTTACAAGATGAAAAATGTTATAGATTTTTCTTATGATTGTGAACCTGATTTTCATCACTCCTGCAGTGGTAATAGTACTTCGGTTTTTCTTCAACTTCCCAATGTTGAATTTTATGGTTATGACATTAACTTCTATGAAAATATTACTTTGGAGAAATGTGAAAGTATATGCTTGAAATATTGTGATTGCAAAGGGTTCCAGTTCAAGTTCGATGATATGAATGGATACTATAATTGCTATCCAAAGATTCTTTTGTTCAATGGATATGGCTCAACAGGATTTGATTATCCAATATATATAAGATTGCCAAAAGAGATTGCTTCCTCACTTAACGAAAGACATGCCCAAGATTTCAGTTTACAGTGCAAAGGCCAAATCACTCCATTGGACAGGCCTTACAGAAAAGATCAGCATGGGTCATTCAAGTCCTTTTTCTTGTGTACTTGTGTAGTTGGGGTATTTGAGATCATCTGTTTGCTTGCATACTTCATTAAAACCCGAAAACATGATTCCAGTGCATCCCTTCAAGGTTACCTTCAAGCAGTAACTGGGTTCAGAAAATTCACTTATTCTGAGCTGAAAAAAGCCACGGGTAACTTCAGCCAAGAAATAGGACATGGAGGAGGTGGAATTGTATACAAAGGGGTCCTGTCAGATAATCGTGTCGCTGCCATCAAGTACCTTAAGGAAGCCAACCAGGGGGAGGCTGAATTTCTTGCAGAAGTGAGCATAATTGGAAGACTTAACCACATGAATTTGATTGAGATATGGGGATATTGTGCAGAGGGAAAGCACAGGCTTTTGGTCTATGAGTATATGGAACATGGTTCTCTAAGAAAGAATATGCAGGACAATAATCTTGATTGGAAACAGAGGTATGAAATTGCACTCGGCACAGCAAAGGGCCTTGCCTATTTACACGAGGAGTGCTTGGAGTGGGTTTTACACTGTGATGTGAAGCCTGAAAATATACTGTTGAATGGAAGTTACCAGCCAAAGGTTGCAGATTTTGGGCTGTCCAAATTGTTGGTTCGTGGTGGAATGGAAAATTCAAGCTTCTCGAAGATAAGGGGAACTAGAGGATACATGGCTCCTGAATGGGTTCTCAATCTCCCGATCACGTCCAAAGTTGACGTTTATAGCTATGGCATCGTTGTACTGGAAATTGTAACGGGAAGGAGCCCCAGTGGTACAATGGAGCCAATGGGACTAGTCAATTGGGTTAGAGAAAACTGGCACAGAGGTGAAGGGAACTCATCTGGAATCGAGAATCTCATATATAATGGCATGAATGGAGAATGTGATGTGGAAAAGATGGCAACGTTAATTGAAGTGGCCCTGCAGTGCTCAGAGGAAGACAAAGCAGCAAGACCTTCAATGAGTCAGGTTGTTGATATGCTGCTGCAGATTCATGGCCGTGGTGAGGAGTAAGTATCTGTTTTAAGTTTTCCGGTTGAAATTGTCTATGTCATTTTTTGTAGTCTGGGATCTTTTGTTTAGATTTGCTAAACCAGCAGTTGTATCTTTTGATGGAGTTTGCTATGGATATGGTAATAACATGTCTCTTCTTGGAAGTTCATGTACTTGTTTTTCTCTTAAGATATTAGTAGCATTATAGACATTTGAATGAAGAGGGTAAGAATGAGGTAAAGAAGAAAGGACTGGCTCAATTATCAGCTCAACAACTTATAATTAATAGTACAAGTTTTTAATTGAAACAGTTTTTAATGAAGAGGTTAAGAATGAACTAAGGAAGAAAGGACTGAAACAGATTTAATTACGTTTAAATGGTGCTCTCAGCTTGTAATTAATTATGCTATACCCCAATCTCACATAGAAATACATAAGGTTATCAAAGTATGCTAAGAATAAGTCTAAATATATATTATAAACTTAAAATATTTATTTTTAAAATAATAATTATCAAGTAATTAACAGTTAATACTAAACTCATAATCATGTTATTGGATTAAATGAAGACATGACATTTAGAATCTCAACCTAATTAAAGGCTTAAAACAAATAATAGTACTCCCTTCATTTAAAATTGAATATTTTATTTTCTTAATTAGATAAAATTTTATTTAAAAAAATAAGATTATATTTTTTAAAAAAATTAAGTCAAATTTTTTTATTAAAATTTATATCAATTAAATTAAAATGATATATTAAATTTTAAAAAATAATATATTAAAAACGATTGTCTAAGTATTGGACTGTTTTCTAATTGCGCTGAGTGGTGGCTGCTCCAAGATTCCCTATCATTGACTGGGTAAATATCAATGAATGAAGTCTTGACACTTTCGCATGCTGAAGTGATGGCTGCTCCCTTCCCAAACCATTGACCGCGAAGTATCAACTTATGAAGTCTTAACCCTTTCTTTTTTGGCAAATTCTGAATCATCCATCAGTATTTCAGGAGTGAAACTTTATCTTCTATCACTGACTCACTGTAGCATTTAACTCTTTTTCTTCCTCAACGAAACATTTCTATGTTTCATGAACATGAAACAGTAATTAGAATACTCCCCCTCAATCACCAGGTCTTTCTATAGACTTTAATTTAATGAATCAATTTATATGGTTTTAGATCTATACATGATAATTCTAACTTCAAACAGCGAGGCGCGTATGCAAACTTATCACATTTGTAAATCAAAATAAATAAATAATAATAATTCAATAGTCAAAGAAACCCCAGAAACTAATTTTTAAAAATTTTATTTATAAAATGATTGATTCTCAATCCAATTAGAAGGCAGAGAGCAAAATTGACCTGAATTAACTTTCCAGTATCAGTCTAGTGAGCACTGTGGCTGCTTCAAATCTTTTACTAGGAAAATTGACCTGAATAGATTACAGCAACTCAGTTTTGGTGACGCCAGGGAACTGCACTGTTGTTGAAGGCCTCGAGACATAAAATATGTACTAGCATTTTAAAATATTTTTGTCAAGGGTGAAATTTTCAGTTCATCAAGCTAATCAAATATGGTATTATAGATGGAGGACGTCAGTACGAACATGAATTGGAAGAATCCAGCTCATAAGTATAATGCTGGTTTGTGAAGATCACAATTGAGTTAGAAATTTCAGCTATGGTCACACAACTTCAGATTTTCCTTTCCTCTTTGGCCCTTGCATTTCAGTTCTCCACTTCCGCAAAAATCTTTACTCTAACGGAAGGCTCATCTCTTACCACTCAAGATGTTTTGGTTTCTAAACCAGAATCCATTTTCACAGCTGGATTTTTCAGCGTTGGTGAAAATGCTTACTGCTTTGCCATATGGTTCACCGATTTGTACGATTCAAGAAGTTCAGTTGTTTGGATGGCTAATCGAGACCAACCAATCAATGGAAGAAATTCAGTGCTTTCTCTGAGAAAATCAGGTAATGTTGAGTTGACAGATTCAGGGCAGTTCACCGTCTGGACAAGTGACACCGAATCAAAATCACCCGTTCAATTGCAACTCCAAGATAACGGTAATCTTGTTCTCACCACCTTGGAGAGTCAAAAAAAGCTTTGGCAAAGTTTTAATTCCCCAACAAATACACTACTGCCTCAGCAATTACTCACTGAAAACACGATTCTTGTCTCTTCCAGGAGCCTGACAAATTTTTCTTCTGGATTTTACAAGTTATACTTTGACCAGGACAATATTCTTCGTCTTCTTTACAAAGGTCCTGAAATTACAAATGTTTTCTGGCCAGACCCCTGGTTAAATAGCTGGGATGCTGGTAGGTATGCTTATAACTATTCAAAGATCGCCTTCCTTGATTCCAAGGGAAATTTCCGGTCATCGGATGGATTCGGTGTTAATGCA
Organism: Echites panduratus; assembly: GCA_035221335.1. Classification (NCBI taxonomy): domain Eukaryota; kingdom Viridiplantae; phylum Streptophyta; class Magnoliopsida; order Gentianales; family Apocynaceae; genus Echites; species Echites panduratus. Next base: position 7,473,056 of record JAWZTD010000004.1, read on the forward strand.
TCCGATTTTGGCATTGGACCTCGAAGAAGATTGACTCTTGACATTGATGGCAACCTTAGAATCTACAGTCTTAATAAGGTAAGTAAGATTTGGGAAGTTTCATGGCAGGCAAATCCTCGGCCTTGTCAAATTTATGGCATTTGTGGATACAATAGTCTCTGTACTTACGACATTGCAACAGGTAGGAAATGCACTTGTTTACCGGGATACCGGATGAGAAGTCAGAATGATTGGTCTTATGGATGTGAACCGGATTTTGATAACCCATGCAGTGATAGAAATAAAACATCAGTTTTTCTTCAACTTCCGCATGTTGAATTTTTTGGTTATGACATTAGCATGTATACTAATTACACCTTGGAAAGATGTGAACGTTTATGTTTGCAGTACTGCGATTGCAAAGGCTTCCAGTATAAATTTGATCTTGTAAATGGATACTACAATTGCTACCCGAAGACTACTCTAACCAATGGATATCAGGCACAGGATTTTCAAGATCCAATTTATATAAGGTTACCCAATGGTTATGAAATGGAACTTCAGAAACAAGCACCAGATTTGCAGTGTAATAGAGGAATCACTCCGTTAGACAGGACTTATGCCAGCAATGAAGTGCATGGTTGGCTGAAGTCCCTTCTCTGGTCTACTTGTGCAGTTGGAGCTTTTGAGATCTTCTGTTTGATTGCTTATTTCTACAAAACCCGTAAAAGCTTTAATGCAACTACTCAAGGTTACCTCCAAGTTGCAACCGGGTTTAGGAAATTTAGTTATGATGAACTGAACAAGGCAACAGGGAATTTCAGTGAAGAAATTGGAAGAGGAGGGGGTGGCATTGTGTATAAAGGTACCTTGTCTGATAAAAGAGTTGCTGCAATTAAGTGTTTGAAACAAGCTAGCGCCGGAGAAGCCGAATTTCTTGCAGAGTTGAGCACGATTGGGAAACTCAACCACATTAATTTGATTCAAATGTGGGGTTTCTGTGCCGAGGGGAAGCATAGGCTTTTAGTTTACGAATACATGGAGCAGGGTTCTCTGGCTCAGAGTCTACATTCCAATAAACTTGATTGGAAGATGAGGTGTGAAATCATTGTGGGAACAGCAAGAGGACTTAGATATTTGCATGAAGAGTGCTTGGAGTGGGTTTTGCACTGTGACGTGAAGCCTCAGAACATACTTTTGGATGAGAATTACAAACCAAAGGTTGCAGATTTTGGCCTGTCCAAATTGGTGAACAGAGGTAAAATGCACAATTCTAGCTTTTCCAAGATAAGGGGAACTAGAGGATACATGGCTCCTGAATGGGTTTTTAATCTCCCTATTACCTCCAAGGTTGATGTTTATAGTTATGGAGTTCTGGTTCTGGAAATGGTCACTGGAAAGAGCCCTATAGGTGGTGGTGGTGGCCAAGCCAACGGTGGCAGCAACGAAGTGGAGCAGGGAAGACTGGTCATTTGGGTGAGGGAGAAAATGAAAAATGCTGATGAACGAGGTTTAGGACTGAGGGAAATTGTAGATCCTTCGCTAAATGGTGAGTTTGATCTGGAAAAGATGGAAATTCTTGTTCAAGCGGCTCTCCAATGTGCAGAAGAAGACAGGGAAGAAAGGCCTACAATGAGTCAGGTTGTGGACATTTTGCTACGTTCAGATATTGTTGATGAATAGAAGTTACGAGGAAGACTTTTCCATCTCAATATGTTTATGTAAACACAAGCTCAAGAATATTGTATATTTTGAAGGTTCAATAATATTGTCAATTGAAGATTTACACACTGCACAAACCATGTAGATGGCAGAAATAAAATCCAAGTAATTTGCTTAAATGGCTGATGTTACAAATGAATCTCCTGAGCAATTAATCCTTCCAATCGGGGCTTCAGCTTGGGGAAATTGTGGATAAAACAAGGATTAATTCCACTGGTTTACCTGAAGATTAACCATTTTTTATGTTATTATCAATAATTCAATTAACGCTTATACTCACAGGTTCAATATTAATGCTCCAACAATACCAAGTTCAGTTATTTTGCTTTCCCCGGAGTCTCAAATAATTAGATTCGTCTTGGTGCAGACATAGACTCCCAAATCTTGGCCCCTCTCCCAAGGCCTAATCGGATTTATATGTTCAAAAATTGCCAAAATTAGATACAGTTTCAACATATTCAAGCTACCCAGATATATTACCAAGAGGGTTGGTACTTGGGAGAAAATGCAAATAAAGGCATCTAAAGATAAAAACTTAGATAGAAGTCGTTATTTTCCATTTTTCTTTTTCATATGGATTGATTTGTTTTAGCATTTTCAACCATGAAACTGTGCTGTTAAACCTTCAGAGCCCGCCCACCTCCTCCCTGCGCCCCCAACTTCCCATTCTCTCTCTAATCTGTACATTACCTCCAAAATTATTTCTGTATAGAAGCGAAATGGAAATTTCTTCCATCCCGTGGAGGAACCCAAAAGTAAAGCATAAAAGAAAAACTTTTTCCCTCTTCTTCTCTCTTCCACCCTTCTCTAGTAACATCCAGCTGTAAATTCAGACGGCATTCCAAAGTTCGAGAATCTCCAACCATCTTCAATTTCAATCCAAAGCCTCCAGAAAATTTTTTCAGTCAACCTTACTGATTCCAATACGCTTCACAACAGCGTTCCTGATAGTATCAGCCTGCATGCACAGACCATTGTGTTCCACCCCCGACAAGTAGCTCCTTAATTCTTTCCTTATCATATCTTGCAAGACCGCCAAAAATTCCTGGCTGAAGAACATCTTCTCCTGCTGAGGTGCTTGCCCGGAAGCAGGAATGGCAAAACCAAATCCTGCAGGAAATTGAGGGGCTGGTACAGATGCAGGCAAGGATATTGACTGCGGTTGCGCAGCTGGAGCTAATGGAGCTTGTGGTGGGGAGAGAGTAGATACTGCAGGAGCAGCTGATGAGGACGACAGCGGATGGTTTTTAACTAACACCTGTGGGGGCTCCTGGAGCGTTGGACCCGGACCGAATACTGTTGTGGGTTCATCACCCGACCCAATTTTAGGAGCGGGAATTTTAGCGGGATCAGATCCGGGTAAAGATAAGGTGAGAGATGTAGGCGGATCCGGAACAGATGGAGGTGTATCGATCTGTTGAACCGGATGGGAGATCGCACCAGCTCGTGCAACGGGTCGGAAAATATGGGCAGATCCGAAACCCGACATACCAGAGTCACTTAACTCTGACCCAGATGGACTGCCAGGATTGAGGTACAAACCAGAAACATTTGTACCTGGCCCGACACTGTTGGATCTCTTCAGAGGCTGTTGAGGGATTTCAAAATCGAAATCCTCCGACATAGAAGAACACCTTCTTTTAAGAGTGGAATTCCAATGATTTTTAATGGCGTTATCGGTACGACCAGTGAGCAACCGAGCTATCGTAGCCCATTTGTTCCCAAACTTAGCATGAGCCCGGATGATAGTCTCATCCTCCTCTGGCGTGAAAGCCCGATGCTCAACCTGAGGTGAAAGTTGATTACACCACCGGAGCCTACAGGACTTTCCTGATCGACCTGGAATCGATTTGCTAATCAGAGACCAATTCCTTGGCCCATGCTTTTCAACTAATCTCTGCAAGAGTTCATCCTCTTCAGGACTCCACGGACCCTTGATCCGATCCGTCTCTTTCCTCTGCGCAATCGTTCCCATGAGATTTCAAAACCGAAGAAAACCCTAAGCAAGGAAATTTTGTGAGAGAATCTACAAAACTGTACACTTAAGCGGAGAGGCGGAGCCTCGCCTTAGAATAGAAAGGGTGTGAAGAGCGAGGGGATTTTATACTCCGGAGTTAGGAGAGGGATGACCGGTTGAAGACGGTAAGAGTTTACCGGTTAAAAGGCAGTTACTATAATACACAGCTGTCATGGGACACGCGTCGCCAAATTAGGGACTCGGGTGGACACCTATGTGAATAACACTCACTTAAATCTCGGGTTTTTTCTTCGGATCATGGAATTTAATTTCAAATCACCGACCGTTTTGGAAGTTAAATCACAGGGGGAAGGTGGCGTGGGTGTACGGTTGAGTGGGCGGATGACTTTGACCGAGACAGCCTGGAGAGCATACGCGTATGAATTGAGTCCTAAAATGTTTCAAATTTATTACTATAATAACTTTAATAATTTTATCATTTAATTTAAAATAGAATATTCATGAATTAAAAAAAAAAGAAGAAGAAGAAAAATATACATATATATTGTAATACAAATTCAAATTTTAAGCACTAGTGTCACACCCAATTAAACAACCGGCATGTATATCTGTCTCGGGATAAAGTAGTTTATGAAAGATAAAAAGAAATTAAGAAAAATCTCTTTAATCTATATTGTTTTTATTACTATAGCAATTAAATATAGCTTCCATATAAAATAATAAATATAAGCAATTATTAATTAAATTTTATATTAAATACCAATTTATTGATGAAAATAAAACATTTAAAAAATAATAACAGACACATATAACATTCTGGACAAAAATAAATTAATTAATTTTAATGGAAGAAAGAAAAAAAACTTTTATTAATTATCTACCTAAAATACAGTGTTTAAATTTATATACATCTACTTCAAATTTTCTCTCTCAATCAATGTCACATTTAATCAACTGTAACCTACTGTCAGGCGCGGTAAGGTAATGTTTAACCTTCAGATAAAAATCTACCGGTCATACTTTTTAACTCGATTTAGTTTAAAATTTTAAGGGTGTGGGATGGGTTGAAGTTGATGAGGTGGTAGAAAAGGACAAAAACGGGAGCAGAAATGGGGGACGGGGCCAGCCTGTAAAATATGAAACTGACCAACTCATGCTAACGGCCCTCTCTCGGCCTGTGGTACCTACCTACACGTGCCAGTCACACGTGGTCCCTCGGTCCTTTTTGAACCGCCAAAACCGACTTTAACGTTTTTCTTGCCCTGTGATGTTTTCTTGATATTGATGTGTTTCTCTCTTTAGACACGCTTCAGATGAAAATCATAAAATATCAATCAAAGATTAATGAGATTATTTTAGATTTGAGTTAGTATTTTAAAATATGTAAATTTTTTTTATTACATATGTTTTTATTAATGTAAAAGAGTGTAATAATTAAAAGTTTCAGACTAAAATATTTTAATTTTGTTAAACTAATTCTAGAGTCTCTTATCTTAACCGCAAAATCAAATGATATTTATCAAGATTTATAATTTTGAATCAAAATTTAAAAATTTTCACGTAAAAATATTTATATGTAGTAGATTGAATGTGGAAGAAGATAATCCCATATATATATCTAAACTGTAGGATAAGATAAGATAATCAGTAATTAATAATAATGGGATAATACCAAAGGATAAACATTTCCACATTAAGAAATTTTGGAATAATCCGTAATATAATAATAAGGAATTGGAGAGATTATTAACAAAATTGAGTCAATATTCTCTAAGGGTTAGATCCTTTATTTTTAAAAATGTACTATAATTGGTCGTTACTCGGTGTGAAATGATTGTTTTTACAATTTTATTTAAATTTTATCCAAAATTATAAGATTAAGTTAATTTTATAAAAACCACTATTACTATGCATTTAAACCAATTCTCCAAACAATCTAGATTTGCTCGAATTAATATCCATAAAGTGGAGAATGTTTAAACCATAACTCGAATTTGAATTGCATCAATACTCTCTTAAGTTGGATCCACAGATAGAGGCGGAAACTGTAAAAATAAAAATTAAACCATAAATATCCATAAGATGAGTTTCATGCATACCATAGCATATTTTATATGTTTACATATATACACGAAAATTTTATATTTTGTCCAAACCAATATAGTATTCTAATTTACATAATAATAATTGATTTGAAAAGGTTTTTAAATCAGCTCCCTAAAATTTTCACATCTATTTTCATGTTCATTCTCTATGGTCAAAGACAATGGAATAGAGCGATCACACATGAAAATACAATTAATAAAAAAAAAACACATCTAAATATGGTAGTGATGAGTTGGTTTATTGATTGAATATGTTTTGTTTACATCAAAGGGTACATGCAATAGCTGTACACAACATCGAATTAAATAAGCAGTTCAGGAGAATTCCAGAAATTAATGAGAATGGGCGACCTTCCTTGGGAAAATTTTTCGTGTACTACTACACACATCCAAACTACTACTGCTACTACTAATTTTTAATTCCTCCATTATTTTCAATTATTCATCTAGAATTACTATTAAAAAAAAGATAAGAATTGTAATTAATGAGTAGTGTATTTTAAAATTAATTTAATTAAAATAACATTCTAAATGATTTTATTCTTTTAAGTAACTCAACTTTACTATCTGCTAATTTCTTATAGAAATAATATGAAAATAGTAGTAATTAATATCCCCTCTTAAAAAAGCTTAATTAGTTTAAAATAATAAAATAAAATCAGCAATTCAAAGTAATAGGGAGAAAGTGTGTATATTGTTGGTAGGATGTTCAAGGAAACTGAAAAACCTATCTAAGCAAATCAATTCAAACCGAATATCGAGTTTTAGGTGTGGATCGATCTGATTATGGTTTTAAAAGTTTCAAAACCGAAAAATCGATTCGGTTTAAAAATTTTTCATTTTCAGACGAAATCAAATTGAAACTGATTTATTTTTTATATATTTTTTTATGTTTCATTTTATACTTTATTTTCTATAGAAAAACTAGGTTTCCTATCTTTTTTATGTTCTATATGCTCTCATTCTTTATATTTTTATCGGTCAATTTGTACCATTATTTCATTTATATTAATCTTTATATTTTAGCAAAATTATTATCATTATTATCTTCTTTTTAAAGTTCATTCATCGATAGTTAATATAAACAAACTCTCCAGATAATATATTTGAATAAAGAATAATTAAAATATGAATTTATAACTTTAAAAGATTGTTAAAAGTTTATAATTAAAATTAATTTGTGATTTATTCACTCTACTGTTCTATTATTAAAAATGAGATTTATTTTTATTTATTGATTTAAGTATTTTGTTTGCACGATTTATTAAATAGAAAAATACATAAGTTCAATCAAACCAAACCGAACCAATGGTTCGAATGTTTGAATAGTTTGATTTTGATGTTACCTTTTTCAAATCGAAATAACTGGTTTGCTTTATAAAAACTATACATTCAATTTTAAATAACTAAAAACGAAAACTATAGACACTCAATCTCATATCATTTATGATTCAAAACATGCACCATCTATGTAATTATATATATATATATAATATTTCATTCGCTTTATAATATAGTCATTCAAGGTTTTTTATAAATAATAAGAAGATTTATAAAAAACTAAATATTTAGTCAAAATATTAAAAAAAAATTTAGTCAAACTATTTAAGTAATACTTTAAGGGATAAGACTGAAAAAATATAAATAAATTCTCTTCAAATTTGGTAAAGCAACCTACTCCTTTTACTCCATATTAGTTGTTGAGATGGGGAGTGTTTTTTTTTTCTTTTCTCTTTTCTTTCTCCAAATTCATTGTTACTTACATATTTTAAGGCAAAAAAATTAAATTGAATTTCTTATTCTGACCTCTACTACTACTTTACTTTGTTTAAACTTCTGTATTGTTTCACATACTTGATTTTGCAACCTAGCAATAGGAGAGGGGAAGAGATGAGAAAAGAGAAGATATAGTAAATTGTGCACATCGAAAGTAATCATAATGGGTAAAATAGTACTAAAAAATAAGAAAAAATATGATTACTTTGGTATTTGTGAAAAATCATTAAATGACAATTAATTTGGATATGAAATTATTTAAGAGTGTTTTACTTGCGTCATAATATAAGTTATTTTATAATTATTATTGTATAATTATGATTTTTTTATTTTTATTTTTAATTTAATTATTATTCTCTTTCACTTGTTGTAAAAAAAATTAGAGTTTTAATTATTAATGAGATGGAGAAAAGGGCATTTTAGACATGTCATAATTACGTTTAAGAATTTTGATCAACGTGAGATGATGACTAGCAATTTAATATATCTTTGGACGAAGATAGTAGCATATACTATTTCCCCAATCACTATTTATAAGTTACTGAGAGTCATTTTATAAAAATTAAGAGCATTTTTTTTCTATGATATTTACATTTATGATTCTAATCAAACTAATAACAATGATTAGGAAAAAGAGAGTGAAACAGTGATAACATAGTAAAAATCAGTAAATTTTTTAATAAATTAATAACAATGACTTTATATATCGACTGTAGCAAAATGGTAAAGGAAAAAAAAACAATGACTTATACAAGAAAAATAATTTATAAATAGTGACAAGAGGTGTCCCTCCGGGAAAACTCTAATAAGTGAAGTGGCTAACGCTTAGACCATATTTTCGAGTTTAAATATCATCCAACGCTTTAATAGGTTGGATCACGTGCATATCTATAAATACCGACGAGCATGTGAACCAATCGACAATTAGGTCGTTCATGGTTTGGATTTATTTTTTAATTTAAGATTCCACAAAATATTTCGATTAAATGCAGATAGCAAATCACAAGATAAAAGTATTTAAAAAAAAAAAAAGTCTTTTGACCAAAATGTATGCAACCAAAATGGTTAAAATATGGGTATTTTGGATATTTTGATATAATGAAAAGACTAAAAAGGAGTAAATTTTTTCTTGGAACCAATATACTATGAGGATATTGATGATATTGTATCTGATTTTAACCAGATTTTGATTAAAAAATTTTAACCAAATAACACTATCCTTTAAAAAAATGGGAAAACCCGTACTAATTCCTTTTTGTTTTTTTTTTAACCTCTTAAATAACTCTAATAAAATCGTGTAAAATACGCTTGACATAATCTTGAATGCCATATAAAGACTAATAAAGCAGTGGTGTAGAAAACTAGAAGATGCAAAAAGTCCTAAAACCCTTGCTTGCCCGGTTTAATCAATATGATGAATATGCACGTGACTTAATTGGTCATACTTTTTAAAAGCCACCGAAAACACTTTAACTGAAAAAGGAAAAATACTTAATACTTAAGTTTAGTTTTCCTTTTTTTTATTATTATATTGTCTCGATTCTCATAATGAATATTTCTATTTTTTATTTTATAGTGTTAAAAATTAAATCTTTACTTTTTAAAACAAAAAGGAATATTTTTATGTTAATATTCCATTAATAACCTTTTTAATCAAGCGACATTTTATATTATTAATGATTTATAGAATAAATTATTATTTTAGCTCATTTTTTTATATTTTCGTCATGTAAGTTTTTTTTTTTTTTGTTTTTTTTTTAGATTTTTAACTCTCTTATCTTTTTTATTTAAACCAATTAAAATCCTAACCTTTTTATTGTGACATTTAAAATCCTTAATCATTTTTCTTTTAGAAATATAGGTCATCGATCTTTTTATATATGTCTAATAAAACCTTTATTGTCTGAAAAAATAAATTTTCAGGTAAAATGATTCATCAAAAATTCCTTTTGGTATTCATATATCATTTTGCTCCGAATAAAATGACCATTTACACTAGATTGAGAAGTACCATTGTCATATTCTTGAGGTGTTATAGCCTTTGCATTCTTGCTCTTCAGTTTGGTGTTTAGCCCACAAATTGATTGTTATTGTGCAATGTAAAGTTTCCTTAAATCACTACTTGTTTTTCATCTTTAGAAAATTTGTTTTTTTTTTTTTTGTTTTAAAGAAAGGAAGCAATAATGATATGACGTCTCTACACCTTGTATATTTAACAAAAAGAATGTCCAACGAATCATTTTGACTAAAATTTTTTTCTTCGAATAAGTACTTTTGTTAGACAACCCTAAAAAGATTAAGGACCTATTTTTTTAAAGGAAAAATTTATTAAGGATTTTAAATGTCATAATTAAAGGTTAGGGATTCAATTGGTTTAAATAAAAAATATAGCGGCCTTAAGAATCTAAGAAAAATGAAAAATGGCTTACATGACGAAAGTATAAAAGAATATAGACTAATTTGATGATTTACTCTTTATTTATATTATTCACATACCAACTTATGTATCCAATTACTCATTTTATTAATTAAATAGTGATTTAAATTAAGTTTAAAGTATTTCTAATTTTTACATAAAATAAAAAAGATGAACCTCTAAATTTGAATGTAATAAGAACTTTTATATAAAATTTAAGACATACTATATGAGTTAAGCTTACATAAATTAGTCCCTTTTGAGACATCATAATGGGTAGAATGATGAGTATGAAGACTCTAACTTTCGAGTTCGAATCCTATCAATATTTCCATCATTCTTTATGGTCATAGATTCCACATTGCCCAAGAACTAATTTTCAAATAATTTTTGGGAGAATCGCCCATATATACTAATCATAGTGCCCAAATCCAAAATGATATTTCATTTTTTTCCTACCAACTAGATATTTATAAATTATACTTGTAGTCATTCAATTTAAACTGTGAAGAACAGGCACAATTAAAGATCCTCAATCCCTACCACGAATTTAAACTGATAGGGTACTTTTTCTTAGGACAAAAGCAACGACTGCCAAAGGAAGCACCGCATTGCCACCACACCTAAGGGTGGCATCATCCATAGAACTGCAGTTTCTCTTAAATGAGGAGGTTGAGAGCGACGATTTACTAGTTGATAACATGTGAAAAGACAAATTTGTAATATGATATCCGGATTGTAAACTCTTAATATCCTTAGTTAAAGATGAAATGGATGAGATGGGAAAAATTCTATGGATTTTACCTTAAAAAATTTGTCATGTGCCTGACTCGTGACGTTTTAACAAAAATATTCAACTGGCTACTTGTAAAGTTTATAAGTATCTAATTGGCAAAAGAAAAAAAAAATGAAGCATCATTTTGGATTTTGGGCCATATGATCCGTACTATATGGGTGATTCTCTGGGAAGAAAAATTTGTGAAGTGATAATTTTATCCTAAAAAATCGTCACATGCCCAACTTGCTACTTAAATATAAAGAAAAAGTGATCAGAAATATCTAAATGGCTACCTGTAAAATTTATATTTGGCAATAATAATAATAATAATAATAAACAATCATTTTGGACCATATGATTAGAACTCTATCGGTTCTCCTTGCCTTTTTTCTTTCTTTGATCTACTCCGTCTATTCATTTAATTTACACAAAATTTCAAAATATTACATTATTACTTTATTATTTTTTTTAATAACATTATATACAAGATAGAACAAGAATATTCAATTCAATTAAGAATAGTATTTTTTTTAAAAAAAATTATTTAATAATTTGCAGTCACTGGTGTGATTTAGTGATGAGGGGTGAGAATTGTATAATATAAATTATGGCTTAACTATCAATTTAACAATCAAAGTTTTACTTTTTCACAATTTAACCATTCAACTTTGAAATTTTGACAATTTGACTATTACGCGGTTAAATTTTTGAAAATTTTTCACGAAGTTAGAATGATAAAATTGACAAAAGTTACAGTGTTAAATAGCTAAATTGAAAAATTAATTAAAGTTAAATGACTAAATTGTCAAATATCACAAAGTTAAACTGTCAAATTGATACATTTAAAAGTTGAATGATTAAATTTAAAAATTATATAACTTCAATAATTATATTGATACTTATGCCAGTAAATTATTGACTCAACCACTTTACTCTAGCTTTAATAAGTCTGGATATTTTTAGGATAATTGTTGTAAATATTTAAATTAATAAAGCGTCTAAAGATATTTTACACAAAAAAGTTTTCATTTTAGAAAATGAGACATTAAAAAGTGAGCAATATAAGATACTCATTTCTTTATTATTTATAAGGCATTTAAACTTATTTTCTTTATTAATAAATATAAATCATAATTTATTATATATTTAATAACTTTTTATCATATTATCCATATTTATTTATATTTCTTCTAGTCATTTTTAGTTGAATTCTAATCATTATAAATAAAGATATCTTATAAAAAATATATTATTTTAATTTTGATAAAATAACTTATGATTAATTTATAAATAATAACGGAATATTTTAATTTTTCTCACCGCTAGAGAAGGCGTTCTCACGTGCAACTCTCACCAATTCCGCACCAATTTCTGTCCTTTGGCCGTACCAGCAATTTCCTGCTCAAGCCTCATACTCCGTGCCAACCTGTCACGTGATTTTCTTCGCTTCTCTCTAATTTCCCCCTCGATCATATCAAAGGAATTTTATACACATTTTTTATGATTAAAAAATTCAAATAATAGTATATAAATTTTGTAAAATGATGGATAAATAAATGAATTATATAACTAAAATATTAGTTTCTTTTGTTATGTTACGTACATTAAAATCTTCAAATCTAATTAATTTTATTATATCCAAAATACTTTCTTTCCTCTTATGTTAAAAACAATCATTATTCTCATGCGAGTATTATAAACAAAAAATTAATAATACAAAATAAATGTTTTTTTTAACATTCACTTTTCTCCTAATTATTTTTATACATATTTTTTTAAGAATCAATAATGATATTCTATTTAACATCATTGTGTATTAAAATAAAAATCTTTAGATTTAAATGTTATTATTTATTATTAAATTAACAAGACTTGATCAGTACAAAATAAAGTTAGCTATAAAAAAAAAAAAAAAGGAACATAAGAAAAGTAGCAATTGAGGGATATCTATCTGGGTTGTCTATCCTATAAGGCCCTTTTTTTTTAAAAAAAAATCTTTATAAGGGTAGTGTCATATAAGCCTCGTAAAAGTTATGTGCTAGCCAAAAGAAAAAGAAAAAAATATATATTATGAAAAAGATTTGAAGGGGTGAATGATGGGAAATGGTGGTTTCATGTGTGACTTTTGGCAACAATTCTGGTGCCCTAATACTCGGAAAAAAGCACGGCCAGATTCGCTCATCTCCAAGTGGATATCTATATATAAAACATGTTTTAAGTACCATATTGGACTAGAGGCCTCTGGCCCTTTGGGGGGCCTTTTTTTATATCTTGCCATTAAGATGCCGCCCTATTCATCACTTGCTTTTAAGCAAAGTACAAGGAAAGCACATTAGAATGTGGGTTTTATTTATTTATTTTCATTTTCTCGTTTAATAAAATAAAGATCAAATTGTAGAAAAAGTGAGGTTCCTCATTTGCAGATTGATTCTTTTGGGATTTCGTGCATGGTTTATCCACACTTTGTACTAATGAATGATCCACATGGTGCGGAAACAACCACGACGCTTCCCATGGCCTTAAATCTTGACCGACCACCATTCATGTTTGGCTTGAATATAACATAAGAGAATATGACAAGAATTGGCACGGTTACAGCTTCATCTATTTATACATGCCCGTTAAGTAAAGTATAGTTTTGTTATATATAATCATTAAAGAATGGTTTCTTTTTAAATATTACTTAAATATATTTCTCGATTTATGTAGTTTAGCAATTTAATTTCCTTCACAAAATCCCCTAACAGGACAATATAGAGTCAATATAAATTTAAGGACTATCAAAATTAAATTAGTAAATTTCCATTTCACGATTTACTATAAATTGGATGAGTTAGTGGAGATTTAACAATCCGAAAAATGTGAAGAAATAAATAGTGATCAATGGATATTTCCTTGGAGACATCATGATTCCGACCAACGTGAAAAATGTCAGAAAAGAGGTACAACCATGAAATGGTTATTGTGATGTTTTGGATTTGATTCAGACGATTCAGTTCAAAGTTGTCCTTTTTTTTTTTTTTTTTTTTTTTTGTCTCTCTCTCTCTCTCTCTTTTTCCTCGGGGGTTCAATTCAGTTCAAAGTTGAAGTTAGAACCACAATCTGGTGGATGGATTATTCCTTTAATTGTGTCTTCATTTCGAATAAATGAGTGAGAATATTTGTCGTTGTTGTTGATTTTTTAAATGAGTCAGAATATTTGGAAATAAAATGCTAAATTATTAAGTGGCAATTTAAGAGTAAATAACCACAATATGTCATGCCTTTAGTCTTGAAATATAAGTTTTATTTATTTTACAATATAATTCGTTTTATAATTATCAATTAAATGTATCATTATGATAATATTTTTTCATTCTTATTATCCATTGATATATTCATTCATTTATTGTAAAGAAAAAAGTATAATTAAAAGAAAGAGAAAATATAAGTATTTTTGACATAATATATAAGACTTCTTAACCTATATGAATTAGTTTATAAAAGTTTTTTTATATTATATATCCGTCCATACATATAAAACGTCAGTCATTTATCATTTCAAAGTAATAGAAGGAAAAAAGAATTAGGTATGTTTAGATACACCATACAAGCTGACATTTTTCATATAACATGAAAAATTCTTGAAATCCATTTTTTTTTATTAAAAAAATTCATCTCATCTTATATGGGTGTTTCAATTCTAATTTCATTAAACATATTTTTTATTTTTTAATAAAAAATAAAGTCTAATCTAAATATATATTTTATAAAATAAAATGATATTATATAAATGGATGATATATTTAAGACCACCCTTAATAAGATGGAGGGGGAAAAAATGGAATGATGTTTTGGTCTTAGGAGGGGGAGGGAAATGGAAGTTATAAGAACGTGCATGCTTGAGAATCAGTGAGCAACTTTAACAGTGCGGATTTAATTATTATTAATATTAATAACAAAGTCCACACAATTTTCTGAATTCTGATTTTCTTTTCTTTCTTCATCGCCCGCTTTCCCTTTCTCACACACACTCTCTCTCATGAATTATTGAAAGGGGAAGGAAGCAGGCAGTAGTAGTAGTAGTACGTAATCACTACTACTTAAAAGCTGCTGTGCCTGTGGCCGTTACAGTCCACTTCAAAAGTCGTAGACAACTAATATTTGTCTGCCTCTCTCAAATCATTTTGCGTTTTAAACCAACTACTCCCGCCGTAGTAATTGTTTTTAGTTTTATTTATTTATTTATTCATTCCTACTCACCCAGACTTTCATGACAATACGGACACCACACCTACGGGCAGGATTTGGATTGAGCTAAACTCTAACTCGATCCACTCCAATAATTATATATTTTAGTCTATAAATTGACATGGAAACCAGTTAACAAAAGACTTTGTAATAATTTTTAAATAATTCAATTAGAATGTCTTTATTTGTTAGAAAAATATACAAAAGTTTTATAAATAGTATTGTAAATATCCTTTTGAATTTGAAATGAACGATTTTTTTTTAAATAAATATTACTTCCATTACATAAATATAGTTCATTTTACTTTTTTATACATCTTAAGAAAAGTTAATTAGTATAATTAATATAATTAATTTTAAGTATAATTTTACTTTTATATTCTATATTTAATTTATTATAATTGAAAGTAATAGATATGAAGAGATAATTAATGATGGTAATTTAATCTTTTAACCTATAACCATCCTTCTAAAAAAAAACTATACTGTAATTTGAAACTAAAGAAAAAAGAAATATGGATTATCTTTATAAGACGGAGGTAATATTTTTTAAAAAAATTTTTAAATGAACTACAAATTGGGATGAAAGGAGTACTTGACTAGGGTAAATTCCAAGGCAATAAATTTGAAAAGTTAATTCAAAAGTTTAAAATAATACTATTTTTTTAGAGGAAAGAAATGTTTTTAACTATATTTTTATATTTTAATAAGTTTAAACTATATCTAATATTATATAAATGCCTAACTGATAAACTTTTCCTTTTATATATATATATATATATATAATAAGAGTGATTTTAATCAAATTGGAAAAAAATCTTTACAAATCAACTAAAACTAATAATATTAAAAAAAACCAAGACATGTAAATACATAATTATATAAATTAAATTTTGATTATTAAGTATGTATATATATACACATACAATCTGTCAGCAAATTATAGTTTTTGTGAATTTATAACTATTAATGACATAGTCGAGATACAGATATAAACTTGATCAAGATATCACTTATATATAAAAAAAAAAATCAAGTTAACTCACAAAATAACGATTTTGATAGAAATTGCCGGTGGCTCACCAGTTGCTTTGCCCCCAAGATAATCTTCTAATTTTATTAAAATTGAAATACTTTACTAATTTATATGAAATTACAAATAAGCATTCAATTTTAAATATAAATTATTATATTGTTACTTTTTCCATTCTAATTATAGTATTTTTACGGTTACTCATTTACTGTGGATCGTTTTACATAATTTTTATCCTTTTTTTCTACATTATTCATGTTTTTTTTTTAATTTTTTTTAAATATTTCATTGTTATTTATTTTGTTTTTAATGGATTTTTTTAAAGATTACCTTAATATTAATAAACGATTCAAATACAATAAAAAAATAAATTAATTTAAATGAAAAATGGGTTCATTAGATTAGAGCAAATTTTATGTAATTAAATTTTTTATTTTATTTTTAATAATCAATATTTTAAAATTTTTTAATAATATTTTAATATATTTTCACCTCTTCATTTTAAAATAAAACAAGCTTATAAGAGATTTTAGAAACTAATGGAGTAAAATTTAAAGTGGGAAAAATTATTTAAAAAAAGTAAAATTATGATTAGTTTGATTTAGGTTAAAAAAAATGTTTAAGTAATAAATATTTTGAAAGGAAGGGAATATCGATACTACAAGGCGCCGAATATCCGGAGCAACGGACATTTGTTTAGGTTGTGGGGTCAATAAGAGGCCACGTAGACCGGAAAGCTGATGACTAAACGCCCGACATATGACAGCTCAATCATGAACTCTATCCGACCACGTAAGAAGTTTGTTAGGTGGGACCCGACTGAAGAAGTCAAATTGTCCTTTTGCGGGTGACGTGTGCATGCTTTAACGGGCCTAACTGCAACTTTTGAAAAATTTGCACCACCCGCGGAGCGTGTGATTGTCATTACTCATTAGTTGCCAGCTATAACCCACTTCTTTGTTCTTTCTTTCACGAGTCTCGATGAACTTTTCTTTTGTTTTTCTTTTTTTTCCTTAAGAAAACCTTTCTCGTTACGTTTGCTTGGGGACGATGGGAGCCTTGGAGGTGTCTTCTAGACTAGGACTAGCATTAACGAGGGACTACAACAATTTTTTTTTCTTCTTTTTTCTAACTCCTAAAATCTGGAATGATATTAAATTAATTATTATTTCATGTAAAATTAAATCTGATATGATAAATTATAAAAATGGAAAATTTAATTGTGAAATGAATCAAAATAAAAAATAAAAAAAATTAATTTTGATAAAAAAATGATTGAATTAAAGAAAAAGGTTTGATTTCATAAATAGTTTTTAAATTGGAATGGAATGCAATAAAATAATACTCTAATATTGTGGACTGCAATATAATGTCTCACATCTTTTTAAGTCAATCTAAAGATATGCTTGGCTCCGTCCTTATTTTTCCATAGTTAAATAACCTATTTTAATTTACACATATTTTTTAAAAAAACGATTTAACTTAGTTCATTTTTAAAATATAATATCAAATTTCTTATTAAAAATTTATCTAATTTAAGAACTAAAACATTCATTTTTTTGTAAAAATCAAAACAGAAAATGAGACATTTAATTTAAAATAATAAGATATTATTACATTTAAGTCATCAGAATTTTAAATATTATTGCTAAGTTAGGATTTTAGTAATGTACTTTTATTTAGAATTAAATTTATTATTTTAATTTTAATAAATTTTATTGACTAATTTTGACTGTAATAATATCAATTTATTTATATAAAATTTATTAATTTAAAAAAAAAAGATGTTTAGATTTCTATTCAAGTGAAATTACTGAAAAGGCCAAAAAAAAAAAAAAGAGGTCAGAATGAAGAATTAAGTTGGCCTAATCATGGTCTTTAGAGTAGGATTTTTCTAACATGTAGAGAGAGGTACACAGGAGTGGTACTTGAGAAGAAGCTACTACTTCTTTGGATAATTATGAAGTAAATGTGATGGACAGGAACACATGATGATTTCTCCCTCGGAGCAGCGGCCTGCAAAAATTATGGTCCCTTTGCTTGATTTTTGTGAAAAATGAAAAGCTTAACTTGATGCACCTTTCCAACCGATTTTTATATCCGGCTGATATGCGGACCAAGTAATTACAACTAAATCTTTTTTTTTTTTTTTTATATAATCAAAATTGGGTCAAGCTCGTTCACATATTTCGATTATATGATTAGTATCTATATATTTAATAAGATTAAAATTTACATCAAAAAAATCTATTTGAATTATCTTATCATGAAAAAATTTATTCAATTTAAAAGAAAAGAAATTAAATGTAAAATGAAATTATTTACTTTGAATGTAACACAAAATAATTTAGGGTCAATCGAACTTTGATTGTGTAGAATGTTCACTTAAAAGAATTTACCCTAAATTCTTCCGGATAATTATGAAATCATGGGTAGAATGTCAATTCTTCGTATTGGTTGGTTAGAGAAATGTAGTAATAATTCTTTATATTTTGAGAACTTTAAAATAAAATCATATTAAATTTTAAATATTTTAAAATAAAAATAGAGATATCAAATTCATGTGATTATAATAAATACTATATATCATCTAAGCACATGAATGAATAATTTAGAGATAAAATCTACATAACGTAAATCGTGACTCTAATTCAATCATATTACAAATTTTAACTTTTATTATATTAATAATATAATTAAGATTGGTGTGAACTTGTTATACAGCTTAAAAATAAAAAAATAAATAAATATTATATATTAACAAAACCACAAATTCTGCCGATGGAATTGCATACAAGTGGTCAAAATCATATCTTATTCTATCCCAACGATTCTGAAAAATAAATTCTCAAACGCAAAGAAAATCTTTCCATCCACTTTCTGCCTTATCTTTGAGCACTACATTTCAGTCAAACTCCTCGTGAGGAAAAATAAAGAACAACCCCAAGTTAATTATAACAATAATAAGAGATATAAATAGTGCCGTATACAATATAAACAACCTTACAATTATTTTTTCCAACATTATGTCCTCGTCTTTTGGCTCTTTCCGGGGCATTCTTTCACATATGCATACCCCTCATGTCCACTAGAAAGAATCTGCTCCTTTTTTAAATGTCTTTTAAACTTTTTATTTTTAGATTAAGAGTCCGCTTAACTTTTATAATTCTTAAAAAGTTTTTTATTTTTCTTAAAAAAAATAATTTATAATAAAAAGTTAAAAGTTATTTGGTCAACTTATTTTAAAAATTAATTTTTCTTAGAGAAACTGTTTGATATTATAAGTTATTATTTTTATTAAAACAAAATAATTGATCTAATTTATCATTTATAATCAGTTTTGTATATATAAATATATTTATACATATATACTAAAGTGATACCATAAGAATATTAATACACATTTTGGGTATTGAGAATAGAAATAAAAGCTCAAATTTAACAGCTTTCAACTTCTTCGTTTTTCTTCCTATTTTATGAAAAGTTATTTTGAGATAAAATATCTTTCAATAGATTTTATTTTTTTTGTTTGACCAAACTTTTAGATTAAAATAGATCCAAAAACCATTAAAAGTTAAGCCAAATAGTCTCTAAATAGGATAAATTTTTTTAAAAAAATTATGAATTTTTAGTCAGGATTCGAATTTAAACTCTTTAAATAAAAATAATTAATTTAATTCTTCTTCTCATTCAACGATTACATTATACACGAGATGAAGCAAAAGGAAAAAAAAAAAAAGATTGTGAGATTAATATAACGTCGATAATTATAGTAATAATAATTTTAAAGGAGAGAGAGATAGGGGAAAAAATGGAAATTAATAACGGGGCACGTCAGAAGGTGGCAGACGAATGGACGGGACGGGACCATATTCGGCCAAAAGGGCAGTTAGAGTTTACATTCTCTCCTCATCTTTTCTGATCTCCAAAAAATCTTTACTAGTAGTACAAGTTATATATATAGAGCGAGGGGTTAATCATTAATGACAATATGGCCCCGTGGTTCTCGTGGTATAATTCCCTGTCCATATCGTCTTAAAAAGATTCACCCTTTTTGATTTAGACTGCCCACTGATTGTCAATATAAATCTAAGTGCACTTAGGTGGATGTTACTCGTTAAATGGATTTCCCTCTTGAATTAGTTCACCAGACAGATTTTTTAAATCAATTGATTAATATAAGTGTAAAAATCTAATTAAATATCACTTACAAGTAATATATATATATATATATATGATTGTAATTGTTGTTTTACTTTCTGGCAAAAAAAAAATGTTGTTTTACTTGAAGTAAAAAATTTTAAACATAAGAATATAAAAGTACTTAAAAATATTAGTAAAACATATATTATTATTATTATTATTATTATTATTATAGAACAACTCATATATTATGAAATAAAAATATAACAGATACTATATATTTTTTGTGTATTTTTGTAGAATTTATTATATATTGATCATGTGAATACATTTTAAATAAAGTATGATAATAGGAGTTCTTTTCTTGATTTATAAGTCATTTGTAATTATTTTAAAAATATTAAAGTAATTATTTTTACTAAAAATGTCCATATTAGAGAAAAACATTAAAAATGAAAAAGAGAAAAAAATATTTTATGAAAGAGAATAAGGCTAATATTGAGAAATTGAAAAAAAAATCCATTAAACTAATAATAATGACTAATAATAATTAGGAGATAAAAAAAAAAGAGATGAACTCAAGTGACTTATAATTGGAGCTGAATGGAGTACAAAATATCTTCTTTTCATTTAGAATTGAATAATCCGATTTCTATTTTAATATGTAAAGGGTTGAATATTCAATTTTTATAAATAAATAAATTTTTAATATAAAATCACATTAAACACCTCTTATATTCATCGTGAATAATGCTCTATATACTAATTACATTAATAAAATAGAAAAATCAATAACTTTATAAATAAATCCTTTTTTATGAAGTTAAAATGAAATGAATAATAATACTATATTACATCTAATGCAAATAAAAAAAATTAGAAAAATCAGAGACCGTTGGAGGAGCCGTAAGATTGTCGTGGACCGTTTCTTTATTTACTTAATATTATTATATCTGAACCCAAGTTGTGGGTTTCTGTCTCCTCCTTTGCAATTTCTTTATTTTGGACCATTAGAGGTGAAGATCTTTGTTTATATTACACACTTAGGGAGAAGACAATAAGTGACTTACACCTATGGAAAGTGTTCAAATAGGATTAAATAAAGTTAATGATGATTTTTATTTTGTTTAAAAGTCCAAAAAGCCAAACAAAGTGGTATACGTCGTCTCCGTCCCATGTTGATTACTGTTAACTCTATTATTAGCAATCCAAAGATAACACTTCTAGAAGTCTCTTTTACATCTTTCTTACTATTATTATTATTATTATTGTTATTAACTTTTACTTTATTATTATACTATCTTCCTTATTAATATTCATTTCTTTATTGAATATTATTTGTTTTAGATATATTTATATTTCATAGAAATCGCACCAGATGTTTATTTTTGGATAAATAATTTTTAAAATGATCATTCCTTTACTACTTTCTAAATATGTTTATTTTGAAATGTGATTTTACCTAATTATCCTCACTACCTCAAAAACTAATCCTCTCCCCCAATTTTCTTAATTGGCTTGTTTCGAATAGGATGCCAAAGTGCGCTTCGCATGCCATTACATGCCACTTTCTTTCTTTTGTAAGCTTATAAAAAAATTACTGTTTTCTTTCCTTTTCATTGTAAATGTCGCATCTTCATAGATAAAAAATTTATTTAAATCTTAAAAAAATGAATTTGGTGAAAAATGTTGCTGGCAATGTGATTCCTCATATTAAACTCTAACGAGTGTCTTATGCAACTTTTCCTTAAAGTCAACAAATAATTCATATGATATTTATCTTCCATGGTTTTATGAATTTAGAAACCCATACTTACTATAGTCATGTGATCAATGTTGAAGGAAATGTCTTGCCCATAGAATTTACTTCTTTGTACAAGATAGCCCTATATCTAAGGAAATAAAGAAAATATATCATGAGTGACTAAACAACCCATATAAGATAATTCGTACACAATATCAAAACAACTTATATAAGAAATTAAATATGTTATATAATTAATTCAAAATGGTATACACAACCAATACACACTCTCGAAACAATATAAACAAGATATGAAACAATCTATATAATATATAATTATCAAGGATGGCATACACTATTTGTATAAAGTCTCAGAACAACCTAAATAATATATAATTATTAAGGATGACATACACAACCCTTATACAATCTCAAAACAACTCATACAAAATATAAAACAACTCATATAATATATAATTATTAGGGATGACATACATAATTAGTATATAGTCTTGGAATAACCCATACAAGTCATGAAACAACTTGAACTTCAATATATTTAACAAATATGAGAAAATGTCAGATCTTTTAATGAATAACAAGTAAGAACTCATTTCAAACACATAAGAATCCATTAAGCAAATATCTAACTAAAAATTTGTTCTAAAATTTTGTTACGGGACACAAAGAACACTTTTCGTACACAAAGAATCAACTTTTACACATTAAAAAAGCATTATCTCTATAAAAAAAATGTTATTTTTCTTGCAAAGCAGTTAAATTTTGATTTTGAGGAGATAATGTGCTGTCTTCTAGAACTGTGGATGCTTGTTGGAGTAGGTTTTTAAACTTGTGAGACTACCAACCCGTACCTTTGGTTTACATATAGATTGTTTTTTACATTCCACTTATTTAAGGATTAAAATAGTCCAAAAAAGAACTTTTTAGTTAAAATTTGCACAACTTAAAATTGTGGTCAGATTTTAAAATACATGTCCATTTTGGCATTAAAATAAAATTGCCCAATACCATGCAAATAAAGACAAAATAAGTAATCAAGCATAAAATTAATATAATTTTTATAAAATGTAATTAAATGAGATAATCATAATCTATGGTCTTTAAGCTTTGTAGCGGCTCCATATTACCATATAAAAATCAAATGAACTAATATATATTACATTGTAAAGTTCAAGGAGTCTTAGAGTTGAGTATATTTTAAGATTTTATTAATAAAATATATCTAAAAAAATGTATATTTATTATTGGCGTTGTTGAAGATGGTGAAAGAATGATGTAGAAAATCCTAAGCCATAACATAGATATAAAAAAAAAATACAATAATTAGGGAGAATTTAATCTCAATATGTTATATCTTAAAATTATATTAATAATATATATATATATATATATAAATGCATGTGTATATTTATTAGCAGTATAAATCCAGAGCCATAATACAGATATGAAAAATACAATAATTAGGAATAAATTAACCTCGCAAGATAACTTGTAACATAAAAATATAACAAGGAAATAAAATGTAAAAGTTGGCTTTAATCCTACATCAATTATGCAAGATATCTTTTCAACTCTTCGTATTGTTTTATAAATAATTCAATGTCACTTTTAGTCCCTCAATTTTTTTACGATCCACTTACTTGCTCGTTGGGCTTTGATTATACATCACCTATATAAGGTATCTTCCCGACTCATCCTATTTTCTTATACAGAATTCAATGTCTCATTTAATGCTTAAAATTTTTACACCTATTTACTTGATCATTGACTTAATTATTATAGAACAATCGAGAGAGTTTCCCCTCACTATACACATTTACCTGATTAGCGACTCCTCAAGTGAATTTCAAAATATAAATTGATTAAAGATTTTTATAACTTTTACATCCCATAACTAGGGATAGTGATTATTTTCAATGGTTTCACGCACTTCTTGAGACGTCTTATTAAAAAATATATTATAATAA
Organism: Echites panduratus; assembly: GCA_035221335.1. Classification (NCBI taxonomy): domain Eukaryota; kingdom Viridiplantae; phylum Streptophyta; class Magnoliopsida; order Gentianales; family Apocynaceae; genus Echites; species Echites panduratus. The sequence goes on from JAWZTD010000004.1 coordinate 7,496,948, forward strand.
TTATAATTTTGATCACTAGAACTGTTGGTCGTACTAGAGGTCGTGTCAATGTTCGGATCTTTTGATTGACCCATAAAAGATTTACAAAGATCTAATCTAACTCTTCGTTAGCAAGTAAACGTGTTCAATTATGGCTGAAGACAACTCACCAAATGAGATGTGGACAAGATTGACTGGGTCAAGATTGTGTTTACTCTTTGGCATCGTAGTAGGTGATTGATGTCAAGGTCAAGGATTTCCCCCACAAAAAAAAAAAAAAAAAAAAAAAAACAAAAAAGAGAGGATTTTAATCAAATTTAAGAATCCTTCAAATTGAATTGATTAAAACAAGTTTTTAATTTTAAGATTTTTTTTAGTTTAGTGTTAATTTAAAAGTTTCCAGACAAAGAAATTAGTTTGTTTTTGCTTTCAAATAAAAGAATTATTATATATAATAATAATACATCGCCTAATTTTCTAATTATTATTATTATTATTACCCCTAAGAGTATTTATTATTTTAAGACAAGTGTGTAAATTTCATTTGGAGCCTAATATATTATATACATATTAATATTGCAAAGAAAATTATACTCATTCATTCAAGATTTGAAATATTTCTATTTTTATTTTAAATTATTTGAAATTGAAGGTTTTATTTATTAAAATTTTTAATATAAAAGTCTTAGTAATAATCTCTTTGAGAGATTTACATCCAATCACTCACTAAAAATAACATTAGTGCAATTAATAAATTGATAATTTTTATGAAAATTAAATAAAACTTTTAATATTTTTATTAAATTAAAATAAGACATTTAATTAATCCAAAAAGAAAAAAAAAAGAAAAAAGTAATAGACAAGTAAAATTTGAGTAAATAATGAAAGTCCACGTATATATAATTTAGAGGTCATGGTTGAAGGCCAAATCAAATCACAGAACACCCCGAAGATTACCATAATAAAAATCAATTTTGATTTTCTCCTCATTTTTATTTCGGCTGAGTAGAACACAAGTTCTTTCAGCAACAGCAACGCAATTAGGTTTGCTCAGCGGTCTTTGAGTAAAGAAAAGATGAGATTGCATTAGATCAGCCCATAAAGAAAAGGTCATATATCGGGCTTTGATTTTGGTGTCGTTCCCTACAGCCCAGCAATTTTTTTTGGGCCCAAAAGCTCCTCTTTTTTAATCAATCTGTAGAATTCTGTGGCCATGGCTTTGGAATCCGTTCAATTGACAGGGACTTAAGCGTCATTACATAATTTATTTCTTTTCCCTCGGAGGATTGTGATGGGTCTATGGCAACCACGAGAGTCATCTGTAGGCGCTTAAAGGCATGCTGGCTTCGCTACAGAAATTTCCTTTAAGAGACTCTGTATTTTCTCGGTTGCCGGGCCACGAGATTTAAGAGCAATTCCCTTTTGTTTTCACGTCATATTATTGATTTTTGTTATTAGATAATACTTATTGGTACAAATTGATTTAACTTTTTTTGGATCAAATGTTTATGATAATATTAAATTTCATTTATATCTTTTTATATTTTTAAGGGAAATTTTTATCAATTCTCATAACAAGTTTCCCTCCAAGGGTTTCCCTTCATTTTTATGTAACCCAATAGCCAAACTTTATAGAACAATTATCAAAAATTCAGAAACTCAACAAATACTATGATATGCTTTTAATGATAAGAAATTAAAAAGGATGAAATATTATTTTGCCTTGTGATCTGGGCAAACTTGAAAAAAAAAAAAATAGGGGACGAAAATAATAAAGGAAGAGGTAGAAAAAAAAAATAGAGGAAGAGAAAGAAAATAAAATAAAGGAAATTTTGAAGATGACAAGTCAGGAAGAAAGGAATTGCTGTAGCAATAATCAGTTTAGACAAGCCCCGATGGCATCATGCGAAAGAATTTAAAAAAATGATTTGGTTGGATGAGAGAAAATGACCTCCAACTAAAACAATTTTGATTCATAAAAAAAAACTAATTAATTATCATCACATATTTCCAAAAAGACATAGTATTAAATTGACGTAATTTCCCAAATGATAATTATTAATATGTTATATTCCCAATTACTCTTGAATTTAACCTATTTAAAATTTTCAAATTTCAAAATTCAAAATTTTTAAAGGTATTTAAGTCATAATATATTTATCAGAATGTTTTGATGACTTAATTAACCCTATTGATCCACAATTTTTTGACACAATTTGATCAAAAAAGCTTTTTCGTTATTGATAATGCTCGTTGCTGTTGAATCGTGGTTATTATGAGTGGATGTACACTTACTTAATCCAAAAGGATGTTAGTGGGACTTGAACTTAAAATCTATGTTTTCTGTTCTCGATACTTTATCCATTGATATGTCATTGAATGAGCAAATTCAAGCTATAAGTTAAGGACACTTAGAGCTGCTTAACTTTCTTAATTCTTAAAAGTTGAAATTTTGATTCTTTTAAATAAAATACATTATAATAAAAATGTGAAAGCTTTTTAGTAAATTTTTTAAAAAGTTATTTTTTAATAAGAAGCTATTTTAGAAGAAAATTGTATTCTGCAAGCGTATTTTTTTAAAAAAATGAAAAGCTCCGTGTCACCATCTTTTGATTTTTTACACATTCAATTATTATTTGAAAAGCTCTTTTATAATTTTAATAGTTTTTATTTATTATTTGGCCAAATTTTTACTTAAAATAGATATAAAATAGATTTTAACCTAGACCAAAAGTACTATTTTATTTTGACAATGTTGCCGTATAGCTACTTAGTAGAGAGTGGAAGAAAAAAAAAAGATTTTTAAATTTTTATTATTGGTTTAAAACATAATTGTGAAATTTATATTTGAATATCTTTTTTTTTTTTGGCCTAATTTTACATTTTAAATTATATATTTTTATCTATACATTATAATGTTATGAAATGGTAGATGGGCATTTTACGGATTTGTACTTTTAAAATATAATTTGATAATATTATTAAGTTAACACTATTTAATTTTTTTTTAATGAAGTTGAAGTTAAATATTTAATTTGGGTTTGACTCGATTTTATTATAGATTTCAACGTTTATGAGTTTGCAGGTACTAAATATACAATAGATGAGTATGCATGAGCCTGATCAAAATACCATGTAAAAAAATAATGTAAAAAAAAAGAAATATTCTTTTTATTTAAAATTAAATGTTTTATTTTTATTTGATAAAAAATTGAAAGCATCGATATAGTCATTTTAAACCTCATATTCAACACAACTTGATCTTTCACTATGAATAAGAAAATTATATTCCTGACCACACGAGGAATGTTTTTCACCGCAGAAATTTAAACCTTAATGTGCTCCGCAGTCTTCTTCTTTATATGGGAGTTTCTGCTAGCCTGCCCGGAAGTCAATGGAGAAGTTTTTGCAACATCATAATAACTCTTTTTGCCCAAAATATATTGTCATATTTGGCAATTGAATAATAAGTTGTTTTGAAAAATAAAAGTCTCCAAATTTATTGTAAGTAAGTTTATACTAGAAACTGTCATGTGATTACTTAAGCTAATATATATTAATGGAGAAGTAATGTAAAATTAGAAAAGAATTCAATATCTACTTCATTGATTTACCTGAAGTAATGGGGGGCATTATATACCGTGCAAAATCCTGCAGTCCTTCACACAAATAAGAATATATATATATATATATATATATATCAGAAATGCTATTATGGGCTACGGAACTCAAATTATTTTTGAGCTTTAGTTAAGTCTCTGATGGTCAAAGTTAACGATCAATTATCTTTTTTATTTTAAAAAATAATAATAATAATTAATCATGTACCCCCTAGGGTTTAGTTTGTCCTTTTAGGATTTAGTTTATAAAATATTTCTTAAATTTTTTTTTATAGAACAATTTATTTTTTCTTGAAAAAAAAAAGTTGACAATTAACTTTGACCGTTAAAGACTTAACAGAATGTCAAATTATTTTGAGCTCCGTAACCCATAATAGCATTACCTATATATATATATATATATATATATTTATATATATGAGTGTTATAGTGGGTAACGGAATTCAAATTAAAATAATCTACTATTGAGTCTCTAAATGTTAATAGTTAACTTAATTATCTTTTTTTAAAAGAAAAAATAAATTCAATTTTTTATAATAGATTTTATAAAGTAAACCTTAAAATACTTGATAAAAAAATTTTTTTTTTAAACCAAAGATAGTTTTTTTTAAAACCAAAGGTAATTGACTTAACTGATTGTTACAAACTTAATCGGAACACTCTATTGCTCATTATAGTAATTTTATAAATCTAAATATGAATATATAATATAAATAAGTGTATATATATGTAAACTTTAATGCTATTGTGTTCTCTTACTAAGTAAAAATTGTTAAGAAAAATTAAATTCTTTTATAAAAAATTATTTTTATAAAATATATTTTACAAACTAAACCTAACAGGATAAACTAAACAGTAAGACTACTTGATTAAATTTTATTTTTTAAAAAAGATATTTAACAATTAATTTGACAGTTAAAGATTTAACTTGACCAGATAAAAAAATCATTGGCGCAGCTGCTTCATCACGTCATCAAAATTTTGTGGTGCAGCCGCCAATTCAAACCCAACATTTGGCGTCTTTTGCCAAGTAAACACATCTGACTGATCATTAGTCTTCTTAACCATATTTTTTACAGACATGAAGAGTCCAACGTCATCTAAATTTTTTCTTCATAGATTGAAGTTAGAAATTGTTACAGAGAGTTTTGTCGACAGAACTTCAAATTTACGACATCAAAACATGAAATACCGTTCAACTTCAGAAATGACATCTTTTACTTACATTCATTTTCTGTAATAAAAAACTTAAAAGATGGTGAAACAGAGCTTATCAAAATTTTGGGAACCACTGTCTTCCTCGAAAGGAATCCAAACTTCTCACTTTGCCAGTGGAAATATAAAGTGAGAATTCATGACAGGAGGGTTTCAAAAAATTCTATTGATTCGTGAAGATAAATTGATTTGCAAGAATGTAGGGAAGAAGACTGGTGAGTTGACTTGACAAAAAAGAGTTCTGATTGGTCTGCTGCATCACAAAATTTTTATGACGTGATACAGCATTTGCATCGAAGATTTTATCACATAAGGTGTGCTAACATTTTCACATATGTAATTTAGGAACAATTTAATTAATTAATATGGAAATAGAACTAAATAAATAGTCAAAACACTTGGTTTGAATATTCTTTTTTTTGGATTATGTAATCTTTTAATGATCAGTTAACAGTCAGCATCAAATTTAGTCACATGCATTTTAAAAATTCATTCAAAAACTTCCGACTAATCAATTCAATTTTTAATTCGGGAAAGGACCATTTTCATTAAAGCAACTCCTGTTCAAAAGGGAGCTTGAAATTCTCACGTTTTCATTCATCCATTTGTTCCTTGTTAGAAAGAGAAAAAAAAACATGATTGCCTTCCTTTTCTTGACGCTGCTTCTTGGTTGGGGCCGGTTGTCGAGTGAAGCTCATCACCACTCAAAAAATATTTTCATTTTAGCCGGACAGAGTAACATGTCAGGCCGCGGTGGCGTGATCAACGGCACCTGGGACGCTGTCGTTCCTCCGCAGTGTCACCGCAACCCATCTGTTCTTCGATTCAGCGGAGCAAACACTTGGGTTGTGGCAGAGGAGCCCTTGCACATAGACATCGATGTGAGCAAGACTTGTGGGATTGGTCCCGGGATGGCATTTGCAAATTCATTACTGGCCAAGAAATCGAGCCTCGCGGTGATTGGTCTGGTTCCCTGTGCCATCGGAGGAACAAACATCAGCCGATGGGCTCGCGGTACTTACCTTTACAACCAGCTATTGTATCGAACAAGGGCAGCCCTGAAAGGCGAAGGACGTTTGAGGGCACTTCTGTGGTACCAAGGGGAGAGTGACACTGTGAACAGAGAAGATGCCGAACTATACAAGAACAGATTAGAGGAGTTCTTAACTAATGTTCGGGATGATCTGAATTTCCCCACCATGCCTGTGATTCAGGTTAGTTCTAAGTTCTTCCTGCTTTTCACGAACCTATAAAATATTCACTTTTGATTAAATTCCGGTGGTTGGATTATAGGTGGCTTTGGCGTCCGGTGAAGGACCTTATGTGGAGGAAGTGAGAAAGGCTCAATTGCGAATTAGGCTTCCGGGTGAGAGATGTATCGATGCGAAGGGATTAGAGCTGGAGCCGGATAATCTACACCTGACTGCTCCAGCAGAGGTGCGGCTTGGTGAAATGTTGGCTGATGCATTTCTTCGAACACTTCCAAGACATCACCACGCTTGCTCTTAGGCTTCAGAGGACAAATTTTAATTCAGTCTTTTCAAAATTGTTTATTGTCCTTCATGGCGTATGCTACATCATCTTCGTTGTCATGATCAATGCTGCTGGCCAAAAGGTTCAAAAATTTGAATGAACGAGCTCCAGATTCCAATTGTGATTAGATCACCTGAAACATTTTTAAAGAAAAGAGGGATTTCATCCCTAGTTGCACCTACCCCTTGTGATGGGATTAGGTATATGCTCTATAAATATATTTCAAAATGTAAAATGTTTTAAATTTTTAAATTTGTTTCACCAAAGTTCTTATAGGAAATTAAAAGATCTGATTTTTTTTTATACTCCCTCCCTCCCTCCATATTTAGATGTTTATATTTTTATTTTAGTTGTTTGAAATTAAGTATTTTATTTCATAAACTACATAGATTTCTAATATATAATACCATTAATCACCTAATTAATTTAAAGAGTTATAAATATTTAACCTTGATGTCATTACAATAATGAGAATGACTTATTTAAATGGTAAAGCTGGCTTTCTTATAACTTAAAAAGTTTATAAAGGTGAATTGAGGTTGAAGTTTAATCTGAGTCTAAATTAGTTTGGTATATCTTCTTTAATTTTTAATTAGGTCAAAATAGAAAAGGGAAGAGGGGATTCATTTCCACTAAAGAATCTAATTACTTCTATTCTGTTTGATGGAAAAAAAAATATTTTCTATAATTTTGTTATGACATTCTCAATTTTTTTTTCCCTCTATCGATCCCCTGCTTTATGAAGGAAAAGGATAGGAAGTGGCGCCTTCCACATTTACCTCCAACAAATTACGACGTAAAAGTGGAGTATCATTTGCTTCCCCTTTTATTTAGTACTTTCTTGGGACATCTAACTAAAATATAGCCTAAAGATGTATTCATTTGCACAAAATATGAAGATTCTAAAATTTGTTTTAACCCAAAGGGTGAAGATTGTGGGATTCCATCTAAATTGGGCTGCGTCGCAAAGTATTTTATGGAAATGGGGTTGCGTAGTAAAATGATCATATGCACCTATTTTTTGATAATTTTTTCTATGACTAGGATTAATGTGTATTTACAATAATCTCGCTTGATTGATTCACTTGAGATAAGGGTTTTATAGTTGTGCATTTGCCGAATGTTGAGATGTGCATAGAATGGTCATGTGTACAATCACATATCCATAAGACACATCCCAATGCAGTCCACTTAGGAGGAAATCTCACAATCTACTCTCTTTGAGTTAAAAACTCTTCTAAAATTCATGATTTTGAGACAAAACTAGTAATTAAACTTATTAATTACACTACATTTTTCTTTCTCTTATTAAACTTATTATTCCTAAAATATTTCATTAAATAATATGAAAGCTTTTGTAAGGAAAAAAGGGGTAAATGAATTAAAATGAAAGTTAGAAGTAGACACAATACTAAAAATAACCAATCATAATTGTCCTAATTGTCCCATATTGTCCCATGATAACTGAAAAGAACAATTAAAAATAACCACGTATAATTGTCCCATAAAACAATTCCATCCTTATTGCTCAAAATAATGATATTTGGATTTTGAACAACAAGTATGACATTGATAATTTTGTCCATAAAAATTTATCTTGTACTAGTAACATGATTGGTTCTGATAAGTGTTTTGCTAGGCATCCAAAGGCGTAGCCAATTGATTCTAAGTTGAACCTTGTATAATGCAAATCATGTGTTTGACTTGATCTGATTGCAAATTTTAACTTTGATGAATTTACACATACTAACATTATAATTGAGATGCCCGGACACTGCTTAAAAAAGGTATGTTTTGCTAGAAAATGATAGTTGAGATCAAAATAATTACTCATAATATGTTAAGGGATCATAACAACTAAAAAAACTTGTGGGATCATATTGTAGTTTGGTCCAAACATATAGGATTAAATGCTTAATACCAAAAGTCATAATATTATTTTATTATATAATTTCACCCATAATATTTTACCAAATTAGACGTGAAGAACATTTTTTAAAAAATTAAATTGAAATTTTAATTTTGCTTTTCAAAATAAGTATAAAATTAGAACAGTTGCATTGCATGTATCTTTACCATGGATACCAAACAACGATAAGAGAGAATCATAACAAATAGTAGATTTTAATCGAATATTGAGAAATTAAGTTATTATTTTATAATTCTTAACTAATTATAATTTAAAATATTTATGAAAAATAGATAATAATAATATGTCAATTTTGACGTGATAATATTTTCAAACTTTTTCAAACAATTTTTCCCTGGATCGGAGGAAATGATACTGGTTTTTCAGAAATCAAAAATATACTCCCAACAAATTATCTTAACCACCGTCGAGAATCTTATTGCTCCCCTCTTTATAAGATCCATTAGGTCTCTGATTTGTACATTCCTCAGTAAAACAATGCTTACCTTTGTTTGCTTCATTCTTTGGGCTCACGCCAAGTTGGTGAATTCTGCAGATCAAAACAATGGCGGCTTCCACTCGCCAGTGAGGAACATATTCTTATTGGCAGGCCAAAGCAATATGTCCGGCAGAGGAGGGGTGGTTAACAACACATGGAACGGTGTTGTACCTCATCAATTACAACCCAACTCCTCCATTCTCCGGCTAAGTGCCGATCTAATTTGGGTGGAGGCTCGGGATCCTTTGCACCAAGATATAGATTATAATAAAACATGTGGAGTTGGGCCTGGAATGGCATTTGCTAATTCAATACTGGAAAAGGACCCCAGTTTGGGTGTGATTGGTTTGGTCCCTTGTGCAATCGGAGGAACCAGAATAAGTGAGTGGGGCCGCGGTTCCTTCCTCTACAACCAGTTGATGAAGCGGGCAGAGGCGGCATTGCAGGGTGGTGGGACAATCCGGGCAATCTTATGGTACCAAGGGGAAAGTGACACAAACACTTTCGAAGAGGCAAATCAGTACAGGATGAAATTGGAAAAGTTTTTCACCGATGTGAGAGCTGATCTAAAGTTATCTGCACTACCCATAATCCAGGTATAAAGATTTTTCAATTCAATAATCGAACTCATTTAATTAGCAATTCCCATGTCAAATTTTTTTTTTTAATTTCCTTCCTCATTTGCGGTGGCAGGTGGCACTGGCATCCGGAGAGGGGCATTACATAAAACAGGTGAGGGAAGCCCAGTTCGGGATTGAAATTCCAAATGTGAAATGTGTTGATGCAGAGGGGTTGGAATTGGGCCCAGATCACTTGCACCTGACTACTACATCCCAAATTCACCTCGGTCACATGTTGGCCGATACCTTTCTTCAATCTTTGCCTCTTCCTGCACAGAGTTGTGCCCCAAAAAGTTCACAGAACTTTCTTCTGCACTCCATTTTTAGCAGGATTTGTTTTTAGTTAATGCAATAAATTAACATCTATGAAGGCATGAAATAGATCTCAAATGTTAATAATGCCAGAGGCTATATTAATGATTCTCTCTTGATGTCTATATATATTACATTCTTCTTATTTCTTGTCCATCTTTAGTATTTGTTATACTTTTAAGTGAAAATGGTGAATGAAGTGGGAAGTTGCTAAATGGTCAATTTCGGCCATCGGCATACGTTAAACTGTTAAAGTCGTGGGGAATTAGATATTTCCTTTTGTGAATTCCACGTTATTAGCTTTCTGTGAATTTGGTAGGAAAAGGTTTCAATTTCTCCTGCCCCTGACGCGACGCTGGGGGGGGGGGGGTGGGTTCGGGTAGGGGCGAGGGTGACATGCTGAATCAACGATGACATTTGACCAATATTCTTGCCAAAAAAGAGTCTCAGAATCAAATATCTTTTGAGAAATACTTCCAACACACTGTTATCTATTCCTTCGATTCATATTAACGGTTAATTAAAATTGTTTTGGAAATATTAAGGTAATGATTTATTTTGAACTTTATTATCCATCATCATATCTCTTAAAATCAAGATTCTTTTTCACTTTCTCCTCACTATTGGCTCACTTTTCTCTCATCTCTTTAAGTAATAAAGTAGTTTTTGAAAGAGGGAAAAGAAAGTTGATTACTTAGGTTTAAATTGAAAATTCATTCAATTTTTTTTTGTATTAACATGATTATGTGACAATTAATTTTTTTTTTTAACATTAAATAATACTTACTTCGTCCTATACATATATTATACAATACAAGTTTAGGAAAGAAAAAAAAAAAAAGTTGCACAACATAACGAATTTTATAAGACTAATGACTTATATTATCTAACCGATGGAATACTTCATATCAAAATTATATAAACATGCCTTTGAACTATTTAGGAAATAAAGACCTTGTCTTTTTCCAATCAAAGTAAAATAAATAAATAAAAACCACATATTTTTCTTCATTAAATCAAGAAAATTCTTAGTACAATAATGAACTTATCAAATTTATAATGCTGGCATGAAATTAACATTCTAGCTATCGGAGATTAATGTTTGCATGCTTATTTCTTCCTTTTCATCTGCCCGGCAGAAAATAGATTCGCAACATACATGCAGAGCTCTTTCCGAGCAATAATATTATATACTTAAAAGGCAAATATCATATTCTCTGCAGATTTTCAGTATTATTTCCTGGGAGTTAACTCAAAAGGAACTCCTTTTGGAGTCCTTGGCCATAATTTTTTTTTTCTTTTTTCGTGTCGTGTATGCCATGGCTTCTATATGTAGACTACTTTTAACGTGTCCAAACCCCGTAAGATCGTCTTGGCTGCCACCATCCAATACTCACCACGATATGAGTGAGGTGTCCAAGTCACTACCGGCTTCTCCACATGATATACTTGTCCTGTTATGGTGTCATTACCTACCGCTACTCGAAAGAAATTGAAACTCTTGTTATATATGGGCACCGGAACAGGCTAATATAGACGAGATCGGGGATTGAAACATGTCTACTACAAAGGTTTTATAGTTCGTGCCTAATTCTTGACTGTGCATGGCATGCCTCTCGTACAAGTTAATGATGCTAATTTAGTTCTGCAGGGAACCGAAGGGGCTAATGAAGGAGGAGCAAAGGAGATCAAGGTGAACACGGTAGATTACAGGTCGCCTGCAGGAGAAGACAGGGAAGCCAAGCAAGAAAACGTGGAGGTAATTCACCATGTGGATCCCAAGGATGATGATAAGCAGGGGACTGGCGGAGTAGCTGAGAAGGTTGCTGAAAAAATTCAATCGGCTAAAGAAGCCATTTCTGGTACTCGTGATCAGAAGACCACCAGTCTGATCATGATCCCAAGTAGTCAAAGTGATATCAATCAATCAATAAATAAAGCTATTCTATTGTATTTGTACTGTGTTACTTTCTTTCAAGAGTTTCATATCCTTTTTATATGCTATAATAAATATTGATTGACATACACGAAGCAAACCTATATACTCTGTATTTAGTTATGCGGCCTATGCCTTGGCTTTCACGTGTTTGTGTGCTTTCCCTGTTCTCAATTTGTTTCAACTACTCTGTTCTTTCCCTTTATTATACCAAGTCATTTTTCCAATGTTTATGGATATTTTACTATTTTTTTCATTAATATTTTTTCCCTCTCAATGTTCGCTGTTTTCTATTCTACAACCTTGTCAAGAAAAGGAAAAGGAAAATTCAATTGGACAGACAAAGGAATGTTTGCCTTAAGAGAGGCTTTTGTTTCCATAGTCGATTAGTTCAATCATCATCACAAATGAGGGGTTGCTTAGACATTTCACTAGTCTTGTTGTACCAATGATTTTTGCACATTACTATAAAGCCCAAATTCCTAACTTATATTGCCAAATTCCAACAACAATCTAAGCACTTTTGGTCAGCCAAGACTAGTCCCAGATACCAACTTCCATGAACCCATTTTCGGTAGCACATCCCCTGAACATCCCATTGGTATTAAACCCGTAGGCAACTTCACCATTATTGGATACCGCAATGAGCCCAGCTAACCCTTGGTCCAGCCGATTCTTGATTACATAATCCACCGCTTCCTGGAGTCCTAATTCCTTGTACTCCATCACCGCCGCTACATCACGAGCAAGGGTCGAACGTATAATGGCCTCCCCTTCTCCGGTGCACGACACCGCGCATAGATCACATGCGTAAGTCCCGGCACCAATAATTGGCGAGTCACCTATGCGACCAGTCATTTTGTTCATGAGCCCACCGGTTGAGGTGGCTGCAGCACACCTTCCCTGGCCGTCTACCACCACACACCCCACCGTCTCCGGCGCATATAAATGAATTGGTAAACCATTCATGACAATTGGGCTCTCAACTGATGCGCCGCAGGCCTCCCCTCCGGTTATTGGAATTCTATAATCGAACTGTTCCATAAAAAGATTAAAATAATGGGTCACTAAAATAATATCAAAAGATATGAAATAATAAAAGGTTGTTGTAGCATCCTACGAGGATGGTGTTGGCTTCCTTGGCCAACTTGAGCATGCCGATGTTGTCCTCGGTAATGAAATAATCATTGTCCACTAGCTCCACCCCCTTGAGAAACCAGACAAAAAAAATATCCCACTTGAGTTGTTAGGGAATCTTTAAAATGTTAATTTGAATTTCACATTCTGTTTTGAGGGCCAAATAAACGTTGCCCCCCCCCCCCCCCGACCCTCCATCCAGGAATCTAGGAGAGATTCTTTTTTATAAGGATCAGAATTTTATGATTATTGTTTTGGCCCTTAAGAAGAATATTTATTGACCTGTTGTTTGGCAAATTCCTCTGCACCGGAGAAGGCCAAATAGGAATGGGGAGATTTGTCCATGACAAGGCGGGCGAGTGAGATGGGGTTCTTGATGGTGGTGACGCCAGAGACGGCGCCGCAACGCCTACCGGTGCCATCCATGATGCTGGCCTCCATCTCAACGGTACCATTTTGACTTAGCGCAGATCCGCGGCCAGAATTAAACAGGGGATCAGATTCCAGTTCTCTCACCTGTGTAACCGCAGAACAGAGAAATAAAACAAAAAACTACTTCCACGAAAAGGAAAGAAAGAAAATGTTTCTTCAATAACTCTACGGTTAATTAGACTTGTCCTCAATCAAGAAAATGAAAATAAACACCATAAAATAAACGAACAAATTAAAGAACCACTTGTTTTACAGAAAATTCCTGAAGCTTTTTGAATGATTTGATAGGAAATTGCTTCCTTTTGCATGGTTTACCCAAAAAAGGAGTTGATAGATGAGCAGGGGAGACGAAGAACAAGAAAATGGCTGGAATGAAAAAGGACTAAGGAGAGAATAAGAAATTAACGTACGACGAGTTCAACGACATCGATGGCAGATTGGGAGGATCGAAGAGCAGAGATGCCAAGATCGAGGCAAAGAGTGATTAGTTGTTTGGCTTGATCTTGGCGATCAGATGGGAGGTTAGGATCGACGCCAGCGCCGCCATGCACCGCTATTGCCCAACCACCCATTTCTCAGACGCTACTCACGCTTTTAAAGAGTCCTACGTATTAATGGAAAGAAAGAGATCGTATGAGTTACCGAAGGCTTGCTCCTGATGCTCCCCTGGGAGTGGGATTTATAGGGGTTTCCGGAACTCGAAAGCACCCCTGAATTAGATTTCATTTGCAAAGCTGTAACGCAGTTGTACATTCGCATTTATAAAATTGGGAACTAGCTCCTTCCTTATAGTCTTTTCCAATCAAATTGATATATGGAGAATAGTCGGGGAATGTATATTATTCTAAGTGTAAATAAAAAAAGAAACTAACTCTTACTTTAAAAAAATTTTCACCCTTCATTAATATAAGTTAATGAATGATTTTTTTTCCATGATTGAAAATACATGTGTTCTAATTCACAATATTGAATGTTTAAGATTGTATACACATATTAAAGATATAAAAAGATATACGTTAACTTATTAAAAATATTTTAAAAAAAATCAAGGTCTCTAAGAATTTTGAGTAGAAAAGACTTATGAGGTGTAAGAGTGAAAAAAAAACAATAAATATGCATAGATTTTTTTGAAGTAACTTATAATATATATAAATATAAATTATATATATATTTATATATTGGAGGGTATATTTAAGTTATCTTCTGTCAAAAGAAAAAAAAGGAGGATATATTGAAATGTATATTTAATTGGAAAATTGTCTGGATGACATAAATCTCATGATTCACATTAAATAACACAATAAAAAATTCTCACATAGTAGTATAGATATATTTTTTGTATTTTTTTTTAGACAATTTGAATCCTACATTTAATTACATGATTTGATATATACCATAAAATCTATGCTTGAGGGACTTGTAAACAAGTAATTGGAAATTATTATATGGGTATGATGCAAATAATATAAATCTTGTAGTTCATATTAAACTATACAATAAAAAAAAATTATCCTAGAATAATATACTGTTTTTTTTACCTTTGGTTTGGTCTCATATTTATTTACGTGACATGATATTATAAATCATAAAATTCTTGTGTGAGGGACATGGAACTTTAATTCGCACACAAACAACCCTTTGATCAATAATATCAATCCCACATGTAGATTCGTACGTATAGCAATTAACAAAATAATTAGATCTTAATGAGTACTATAAAAATAAATTACCTTCCTTTTGAAACTTTTAGACGAAATAATTAAATTTATGTCTTTGCATATATTAAAAAGAAGTATAAAGTTATTAAGGAATTATTTTTTAAAGAATAAACATTTTAAATAAAATTAATTTTCTTCTAATAAATCTAATTATTAGAAATATTATTAATATGTATAGATGGTTTGATAACCTTTTTAAGTTCGTTAATTTTCTTTGTTAATTAAAATATTTAATTATAAAATTAATTAATATATGTAGTGATAAGGATTATGATTTGTTGTTGCAGGGTTTGATGACTAAGGCACACGAATCAGATTTCGATGAGCTTCAGTATGAAGCCTTCATACATAGATATTAATAGTCCACGCTTACCCTAGTTTCAATTAAAAATCAATTAGACAATTTGCAGCATTTAAGGTGTGTCAAATTAGTTTTGAGGTAAATCTGTCTACTATAAATTGTGGATTCGACTCAGTTTTATTTCAAATTTTATTTTTAATAAATTTATAATTACTAATCATATAATTAAAATGTGTACGTAAACTTAATCCGACCCAGATTAAAAAAAAGTTGGACAATTTGGAGAACAAATTGGATACCATAAGAAAGATGCGTCAGATGCAACGCATCGTTCTTACGTTGTAACCTATTTTATATTTGATCATATCCTCCGTTGCGTTGAGGAGTCCCGATATGATTTCACGTGAATTCTTTTATTAGAATTTTCATATATTGGAAATAATATAATAATTAAGTTTGGTTCAAATTCAAAGCTTGAAATTCTTAATTATTTTCTCTTATGCTTTCTGAGTGCGAAATCGTGAAAGAGTTGGACATTGAACATATACTCCCTCCACCAGTTCACAATATATGGCTTTTAAATCTTCATATTTATTTTCTAAGATAACCCATATTATTCCCTCTATCATTAAATATAAGTCATTTCATTTAACTTTTCTTATCACTACTTATAAATCATTATTATTAATTAATTAAGTATTTGAATTTGTACTATTATTTTTTTTCCTATATTATCCGAGAAATATTTAATTTTTCCTATATTATTAGTTAATTTTTTTTTATTTACAAACGATATCCAAAAAAGATTTACCCACACACTTTGATTATTCCATTTTTTTAAAAAATTATATATACCAAATTTCCTGGCTCTAACAACGTTTCTTCTAATAGTACTGAAGGCCAAACTAAAATGTAACACAAGTTATGAAGTCAATATTAAAATTTAAAGTTAAACGTTATTCATAATTACTATTGACTAGTTTTGATGATTTATAAATGATTAATTATTTAGGTTAATATTAATTAAATGAGTAATCATATATATTGTTTAACCATACATTATTAATTACTAATTAAATTGACACTCATTTTGCCACAACTAGAATATAAAAATATTACCTTAATTTTTTCAAAATGATGTCTAATGACGCATATCTTGTGATGGAGTGAGTACTTAATAATTTATCAACAATGACTTATATTTAGTGACAAGGAAAGTTAGTCCAAATGACCTATAAATAGTGATGAGGGAGTACCTTTTACCTCTCCAATTACATATATAGTATAGAGTACCTTATTATCTTATCATTATTATATATATATATATATATATTTCAATTATATAAAAATAAGAAGGTCCTTTAATTAATGTGGTGGTAAAATATAGATCTTTTAAATTAATGAGATTTTTTAGGTAAAATTATAAATTAAAAATATATTAGATTGTGAACATTTAATTTTAAACATTTCAAAATAAAAATAAAAACATGTAGCTCCGAATATAGACTATTTGTCAAAGATTGAAGAGTTAAGTGCACAAACCCTTTTTTTGTGTAAATTAGTACCCCTTCATGCTTTAGGATTAGAATTTAACATTAGTTCATGGGATAAGAAGTAATGACATCTACCCTTGTTTATTTAGTTTTTTTATAAACAAATGTTAACTAATCTCTTGAGGAAAATACATGCATGCATGCTAATATATTCATGACAAGGTTAGTATTAAAATTTGATGTACTTACTTGTGTACCTTACATCTTTCCATTTAGAAAGTAATTAGTTGTTAACGTTTAATTTGAGAAAAATAAAATGAATATATATATTATCTTCTTCTTCTTCTTCTTCTCCCTATCTCTTTTTTTTTTTTTTTTGGGAATCAATATTAATTACCAAAAAAAAAATTTTTTTTAAGAAAAAGAAGAAGTACATGTTCGATTTGGAAGGGCTGCATAAATGATTTTGCAAGTCATGCAATAAATAAATATATCTATATATATATATATATATATTTATATATTATGGTTGGAATAGAATATTTTCTCTGTCACTTAATAAAAAAATAATAAATATATTCGTTTGAAAATCTTAAATTATTATGGTAATAGTACTTACACTGTTCGAATTAGGCGTTAATGGTGCTTGGCTTTAAGATCCTCCAAATGCATATTTTGTTCCGTGGAATATTGGATTATATTTTTCTATTTCGACTTTTCCTTGTGTATGAATGAATACCCGTGCACGAAACCCGGAAAGTCATTAATAATTATGATAGTAAATTATAAAAATAATATAATTAAAAATCAAAAGTATTTGAGAAAAAAAAAAAGTATATTAATATGTCAGCTATCACTCATTTAAAAGCAATATTTTTTAAAAATTTCAAAAATTAAAAAATACTCATGCTTTGATTTTTTGTATCATCTAAAATTAATTTTTTCAAAAACAATAAAATTATATACTTTAGTTTTTAAAAGATATTGATAATAATATTTTAAATTTAAAGACCATTTAATTAATTTAATTAATATTACTTCATATAATTTAAAAATTCAATTAATTTGACTAAGTGAATCATGATATTGATTAAATATCATTAAAAATTAATTTATAAACTTAATTGTATGTTAATTCTATCTTCTTCTTCTTTTTAACATTACATTTTAAAATGATATTGAATAATATTTAATTTATTGTTCAGTCAAATAAGTTAATGTATTATTATTATTATTATTATTATTATTATTATTATTTGATTGAAAAGTTTAATATGAATAAATTTTAAATTTAATAAATTTATAATTTTTTTTTATTTATGGGATGCAGGAAACTGAAGGCTCTCTTATTTTCTGGCAGTAACCATAGAGGAAACTGTAGAGGATTTAAAGGTAAAGAATATAACTACCCATATTATATATTAATAAGGAAAATTTATTGTTATAAAATTTTATCCAATCATACATTTATTTTTATAATGTATTTTTGTTTATCAAAAATATTTTTATAATTTTATTTAATATTAAGTGAGTTTCAAGCTCAACTCAAAATGGTTCCAACTCAATTCTAACTCGACTCATTTGCATCTTTAGTAAATATTAAAAAACATCTATAGAGTTATATAAAGAAAAATTATAAATGAATTAGATTTATATATTTTGCGAATTTTGTTTTGATACGATATGTACTCCCTACATCCTTAATTATAAATGACTAAACTACTATTTTTGGATCTTCTATTACGATGAAAGTCCGCAATTACTATATGTAGATACACTGGGGATGAATCATATCTCATGGTCCTAACAAGCAAAGGGCCACATGGAGACAAATCAACCTAAACAAGTCCCGCCTGATTGGCTCGATCCATTAGTTATGTTAATAGTTTAATCAATATTTTTTTATTTCTAATATTACTCTTACTCTCCTTGGCTTTGCAAGAAACATTTTCTTTCTTTTATTCTTAACGTTCTTCTCTAACAAAGACACCTTAAGAAAGAAAAAAAAATACCTTAATATTGATAAATAACTTATAATTAGGATGGAAGGATGTATCATATAAATATAAAGTTATAATTTTTACTATTATCACTGAATAGAGACAAGACCTATACATTTCAAAATTCCTTGAAATGGAATGTCAAAATAAACTAACACGGAAGAAGATTGAGAGAGAGAGAGAGAGAATCTAATGAAGATTCCAAAATCCGAAGTTAAAGTAAGCAGGCATCTAAATGGGAAGACTCAAAGAGGGAATCCAATGAAGATTCCAAAATCCAAAGTTAAAGTAATCACGCATCTAAATAGGAAGACTAAAAGAGGAAAGAGACGTCAGTGACAGTAGTATATTTGTTTTGATTATTGCACTGTTTGCTTATTGTCACGTGATTTTGAATTATAGAAATTATTTTTTATTTCATTCTAAATAAATATCTAATTTCTGTTACTCATCATTTATTGATAAGTTAAATGAGTAGAAATCGACATAATTAAGGATGTTTTTGATAGTTAACTTTAATTATAAAATTTAATTATTTTATTCATCTGTTATTATGCTTTTTATAATTACTTTCCTTTCAAAATTCAACATCCATTTTTTTAAAAAATACATGTTTTAAATTTAAAATTCTATTAGCAACCCTTCATAATTTAAGGGATTGTTATCTATGCTCAGTAATTTAAGTAGTCCCACCATTAATTATAGGATCAAATCAATGAAATGATCGCTTAAAGCAAGTTCATAAGATTTCAATTTGAAAATAAGCTTATTTTTTAAAAAATAAACATTTAAATCCAGATATACTAAAATAAGAATAAAAATATTTAATTTTGATAAAAAATAATATTAATTATAAAAATAGTTTATAAAAGTTAGAATTAAAATTAGCATTTAATTCTAAAGAAAGAAGAAAATATAAATTATGAGTAACGTTTTAACTTTTTCTATGAAAGAGATGTACTGCACTCTTATCTACCGTAATAGTCTTGGTCAATTCCTCCTTTTTATTTATTTATTTTATTTTAAGCGTTGACATCTTGGCATATTAGTGGACAGTTTATAATTCTCACCTAGTTGTGAGTTTTCTCCAATAAATAATGGGCCTCTTGGTCTTTTTCTTCAAGAAATGCTAGTCAGATTGCAAAGCTTTGGGCCGTCTGTACACTGGTTCTAGAGCAGCCTATATAGACGATGAACTGTTTACTTTTTAGCCCATATTTCCGGACATGACTTTAGCTTAGAACTACATCTCACGTGTCTACTTTTTCTTTTATTCCTCACACACTCTTTTTTTTTTAATAAAAAGAACTAATTTGGATGACCAAAATTTATTTAATTTGTAAAAAAACAATTGGAAAAGTAATAAATCCGAGTGTGAATATCATCAAATGTTTTTAATTTATATCATTAGTACTATTTATAAATAATTCAGAACCTTTTTTCTTAAAATTAAGATAATAATTTTTTCCCTTCTAAAATGTTATTATTTATAATTCTAATTAAATCAACAACAGTGATTAGGAGTCAGAGAGAGAAAGCAAAGTAGGGATAATATAGTTTAAAAAATAATAAAATAATTAATAAATTAACAATAATAACTTTTTTTTTAATGATGAGGAAAGTAAATTCAAATGATTTATAAATAGTAACGAAGGAAATTACTATTCATAATTCTATCATTTCTTAATCGATCTAATTTCATTTTCCACATAATCTATTACAATGGGAAAATTGATTAATATGTTTTTTTAATAACTTTTGAAAAAAGATAAAATTATAATGTCAACCCTCTTAAATCTAACCCATTATACTTCGATAGGCATGTCAGGTTTCACGAGTGGTACTAGACTATGGGTCTTGACAAATAACTAAGGCAAAGATTGGACAATACAAACAATATAAATTTATCTTGAAAGAAACAAGTGAAAGAGTAATCTATTTATATTGAGGTTTATACATGTCCGTCACATGATCTAAGATACAAAAGTAGTACAATCCATCTAGAAACATAAGACACACTTACAGTCCAAAAGAGTCCACTAACTACTTCAAAACTAACTACATTCTATCTAGAGAAGTTATATCAAAGATTAACCATGGTGACGGACAAAGAGATCACCTACTGGTTCATTGGTTCCTTGCCTAAATTTGTAATAAAATCATTAAAGCACTAACTTAAGCTAACACTCAGTGAGGAATCCTTGCCATGCAAAAGAATAATACAAATACCATATGAAAATTCAAGGTGGTAAAACAAGAGCTCAAACCTTCAAATCAAGTAAGTCTAGAAAGAAATCAAATAGTTTTCAACAATCAAGACAAATTCCAGACAGTCCAAGTATAATTCACGTTGTATGATCATGACAAACCATCCATAACCCCTTAACTAACTTGGTACGATTATTCCCCGGGTACCATCTAGATCACGCAGAGAACCCCTCAAGCATTTGAACCTTGAGAAGAACTCCCATTTATAGTTAATTGAATCCGTACCCAAGGGTCTGCCAACCCTGTGCTTTCCCATCCCTTACACTTTTCCCAAATTAACTTTCTGACTAGATCATATGTTCGTTATTCTAGGATCATGTCATCAAAATAGGCAGAGTTTGGATGACTAAGCAAATTTCTGAATCTAGTTAGTTGTCCAAATCTCTACCTATTGGATTTCATATTCTAGGGTTCGTGTCGGAGTCATCTCGGATATCACCCAATCCCATATCAAAATCTCCCATGTAGCATTGATCACTTAATTCAAGAAGTATGGAATAAATCCCTTTTGATTGAGTCTTTTCCAAAATTGAGAAAATAACTAAAGAGATGAATCACACTCTCTATTTGTGTTTAACTCAATCAAATGATAGAGTTGTGAAATGCCAAAAATATCCACACTACCAACCAACCAAATTCATCCAATCTTTGTTTTCTTATACATATATAAATATATATATATATATATATATTTATATAATGTAAGATAACAAAAGGCAATAATGGCTGGTTCTTGAGGCCTTAAAAATTCTGGGAATTTAGGGTATATACATTGTTTTTCAGATAGGATTGAACTGGCCAGACAGTGAATTGGTCATCGAACCGATTTGAAAGAAAGCATTGGACCCTTTTTCATAAAAACCATTCCCTAAATGAAAAAATCGAAATCAACCGATTGGTTGGATTGGTGAACTGATTGGTTTAAAGCTGAACCTGCTGATTTTTCAAAAAAACAAAAATTAAGGCCAAATTAGTCCAATTTTAAAAATATATATGTTTTAATATCAAATTATTCTTCAATCAAATTATAAACTTACTCATATATTTATTATAAAATGAAAAAATTTACTCAAAATATTAGTCATTATTAAATATTAACAAATAAATAAAATATCTTATAATCATCATGTTTTAATTCACACTAAAAATTATCATGTTTAAATCTCTATAAAATAAAACTTTTTATTATTAATTATAAAAAAACTGTTAATATCACAACTATAAAACTGATTTGAATATTATTGTATTATAACATTTTTATGTCTGAAATTATTAATAAAAAGAATTTATCTATAAGAAATATATATTTTATTTTTAGTATAATATTACCTGTTTAATTACGAACCAATTAAGTTATACCATTGAACCACTAACTTTTCTGGTTTGATATTTGGTCCGATTTTTAAAACATTGGGTATGTATATTTATTTATTGAGTGGAGGTTAGGTGAGGCAATTGGATAAGAAGTGGTCACTCATATTGATATCCTAAGATTAGGGGCCAAACTGTCCAAAATCTTTAAACACAAATTTCCAACCAAAATTCTCATGAAATTTAATTGAGCTAGACATTTGAATTTAGTTCAAGAATATTTTAATTAATAGTCATTTTTAACTATTTGAATAGTATAGTATCGGATTTGTCCTTATTAATTTGGTCATGTGATTGTTGATTTGATTTTTTTTTAAAAAGAATACAATTAAGAGGATCAAGTTGTTTAATCACAATTTATCTAAAAATCAAAGTGACCAAAAATAAATAAATAAATAAAATTAAGGACCCAATCATTAAACGAATGAAGATCAAATTCTAAAACATCCAATTTGTCAAAGAAAACTCTAAAATGTTAGGACTGGATGATGCCAAATTTTATTTGTCTAAATATAAAATGGGCCATTTTGGTACTGCCTAAAAATTCTTAGGTTTGTTCCTTTCCATATAACACTTGAAAAGAAAAAAAAAAAAAAAACTGAGAGTCCTTAGCGATATGGCCTTTGATCATCCAATTCCTGACACGGTGGGAGGGACTATTGGACCACTTTTGCCCATATTCACAACCGCCCCTTTTACATTCTTATTAATTTCTTTTTGTCAGCTAAGGCAAAAAAACTTCCTTCCCTCTCCCCACAATTCAAATTCTCAACATAATCATTACTCCAACAAAAACCTCATTTTCCCTCCCAAAAGAAAAAAAAGAAAAAGAAAAAATGTAATATCAAATAATTTCATTATTATTTATTAACATGTAACTTCAATCAAATAATATGTTAAAAAAGTCAATGTTGAAAAAATTTTGAACTTCACCTTATCTCGAGCTAAGGATTAAACCATGCAAATACAATTCCTAAATCTGAATTAGTCTCACTAATAAATATAACATTCAAATTTGAATTGAAGGACTAATAAGATTGAAAAAAATATATATCCAAAATTCTGTTAGATATTGGCAAACAATAAGGGGTGGATCGAGACGGGACGGAAGGACGAGGACCAGCAACTGAGGCTATAGGATCCAGAGAGAATCCACAATCTTTGGACCTCTGCAGATTCGGATCGGACCAGGCATGTTTGATCAGTACTTAGTACTTATATTTGCTTTTGCCAGAAATAATATAACGCTTGTTTTTGGTTTACTTACATGGTTTAAATACTACCAAGTCCTACATTATATAAAACCAAACTTAAGAAACTATATGCTATATTGCTTTGGCTCTTTGTCTTCACTTGAATTGAATGTTGCATTTGGAATTACCTGAGATCGAGACACCTCATGCCCTGCAGAAGTATTATGGTCATGGACAACCTTCCACCATTGGATTCTCATCTTTACATGCCAAGGCATTGACATTTTTGTAAAATTTTCAAGAAAATAATTTCTTTTTTTTTTTCCCTTCAAAATTATATTTTACGACAAAAAGAAAATTCAGTGTCACTAGATGGAAGATATTATTATATATGGAGAGGGTTCATTTATAATCATGCCAATCACGCATCATATGTGCATTCCCTTGGTGAAATAACTATAAAATGAAATTGGCATTTTTTTCCCCCCCTAAGTCTTGTTACTATCAAATCCTCTTCCGGTTCAATATGAATGGGCCACTTACATAAATTCTCTTGCAACCCACATACTGTCTTTGCTCAGAGGAATCAATGTTCAACCTTTGATGCTAAAACATTTTTGTATTCACATATAAGGCTATATAATTCACATTCATGTAAAAAAAAAAAAAAAATGGGTTCATGAAACGTTCATATAACATCTCTGATTTTGAGCAATAATCTTACTACTATCAGAACGAATTATTTTCAATGAATAAAGTACGATAACTTATTCTTATTAAGCCAATTATATATGAAATACTCAATTTGGATTGATCTTTTAGAGCATGTGAAAATTTATCATGATATTAGAACGGAGATCTTGCGTTTTTTAAACTTTTAAAACAGATGAAAATTTATGAATGACTGGCAGATTGTTATCTTGTTAAATCATTGTCAACTTTAATTTATGTTAAATTATTATAATCACAATAACTAGTTCATATATATATTTATATTAATCTTCATTCTTCTTGTATCCCTATGCATTGCAAGCCAGAGCTGCTCAGTAACATGGAGTCAATGTTGGACAAAAAGATAAAAGATTGGTTATGGCCATAGTCATTCTCTATTGAGATTTGGTATAGAACCCTTGACTAATTTTGTGGAGCCAACCATTGCCATTGTATCTCCAAAATGGGAATAATTAAGAGTTAGGTTGATGAATTGATTGCTGTTTCCATAAACAGAGACCATTGCTGTCTGAAGAATGAAAAATGGAGCAAGATTTTTAGTAATGAACATTAGGTGGAAATGGAGAAAAAACACCGAGTTATGTTATGTGTAGTACTTAGAAGTTATGGAGCCGAAGAACTTGATATTAGGTGGATTGAGTTGTACATTGATCTGTATGGAGTAAATGAAGGAGAGGGAATTGAAGATTACTACAGTACTTAAAAATTTTCAATTGTAAATAAATAAATAGACTCGATTAAGTTGGAGATATTAATGTTGGGCGTTGGCCCTTGATTGATTCATAGTTGAATCTGAAATGTTGAAACTTATGCATTAAGTTCTGAATAAGATTGGCAATTCTTTCCTATATCATGTTCAGATGTTCTATAATTCCTTAATCTTAATTTAGTTGTCGCTTAAAGTAGTAGTTGTTGTTTTTCTAATCCGGTGTTGCTTACACATTTTTTTTTTTTTTTAAAATAGAGTTTAATTTTCTATTCTAACCCACGTTAATCTAATTTATTTACAACATTTTTTTAAAAGTCAATTAATTGTTTCACATTTATGAAATCCACACCAATCAATTCTAATACTCCTCATCCCAAGTTCACAATAAATTTTCCCTTAAAATCAAAAATTATTTCACCATTATTAAGAAAATAATAACTTCACACATTTTGAACTGTATTACCAATAATTATTACTTTGATTTTTAAGAAAAATTTATTTTGAAGTTGGTATTAGAAGTATTAAGATTAATCCACGTATAATTGGAATATGTCAACTTTTTTTTTAAAAAAAAAGTCTCAAATAAAATAGATTAATAAAGGATAGATAAAGAAATTCAAGTCGTTTTTTCTATTAAAATGTGTAAGGAATAATTAATTTAATACGAAGGGATTAACCAGACGAAAATTAAATACTTTCACAATTTACATATTTTCGGTGACACCGAAAGAAAACGCCATTTCTACTAAAGGAGGGTACTCCCAAGTTATTAATGTTGCTGGATTGTACTACAGCTAAGTCCTGGTGGTATTCACTCCACTGGACATGTGCACCAGTCAGCATCTTCCTTTCATCAATCCAGAGGAAATTGAGATTTGGCTCTATGAGTAAGGGAGCAGTCCCTCCCTTCATTCATTGTTTACAATTTGACCAGCCTCAATTCCGGGGCACCCAAGGGGATGAGATTCTTTGCCATGATAAATGAATCAAGAACCAATCTGATCAAGGAAAACCCATCATCTACTGCCACCATTTCTAAAATAAGTATTATATGCCAATGTATATGAATTAGTTTTACCCTTTCCCGTTCAAAAATATAAGTTGTTTTAATTGCAATACAACTTTTTTATATTATGAATTATGACAGAATTTTTTAAAATTTGAATACTGCGGGCATCTATTTTTGGGATTTTTTTATGAGAAAATTTATGAGATGAGAGGATGATTAATGTAGTAAAGATAGGTGAAATTTAAATCCCAAAAACCATATTTTTACTAGATCCCATCCCATGCCCATGCCCATGCCCATGCCCATGCCCATGCCCATGCCAATGCCACTTCTTTTTCCCCCTATAACAAGAACCCTTGAAATAAAATAAAAAGACCCAAAGACAGAGTGCGATATGTTCCAGTAGCTTTGCTTAATTTAACTTCGTTATCAAACTTTATTTTTTCAATGAAGAAACTTCTGCACTTCGGAAAAGGCTCTTAGCTGCTTGTCTTCTTTATACCCTTGTTTTTGAACCCTTTCTCTGCATAAAGTCTTCTTCTCTTATCTTTTTGATTTCTTGAAAAATAAGAAATAAATTGTCAAAAGAAGGTGTCAAAAACATGTAGAAGGAAGTCAAGAAAGTAGCAGAGAACACCAAAATTGAATGTCAATTTTGAGTTAGATAAAGCTAAATTTCTATAAACTAAATTCAAGATTGGAGTAATGCAAGAAGAGAAATTAGCATTACCACAAATTTTTTGTGTCAATTCATGAAGTGGGAGCAAGGTGTATGATGAAATACCTGTGAGAATTTTTAAACTGATCCTTGGAATTTTGCACTATCTTTTCAAAACTTTACTGGCATATAGATTTGTCAAGTAATGTTATAGTAATCCCGGGTCAAAAGGGACACACACCAGGAGTAAAGACTAAAGAATACGGGCACTACCTACAAAAGAAGAGAAAATGTTTAACTGGAACCAACTCTTTCCTCTCTGTCTTTCTTTCTTTCTTTCTTTCTTTATATGCTATCATTATTATTATTTTTTTCTTCTTTTCTCTCTTTTGTTTTTTCTTTCCCTCTCTATGAGTTGAAATATACTCCTAAAGTCCATTCTCTTAACTACCAAAAGCAGTGAAAAAAAAAAAAATGGAACAAACAAAATCAAAAGATATATTGTCCCCCAATTTCACGATTCTCTTCTTTCAACTTTTCCCTTCTTGTTTGTGTAGTTGATGAATCTCATCGCATCCAAAATCCTCTTTTAATCTTTTCTTAATCCACCTTTTTAACACTGCTAAATATATATATTTGGCCTTTAAAACCTCATATTCTATTTCACTTTTTCTCTCTCCTCTACATTCCCAGTCCCAGCTTTAAAACCACACCCCAACTCCCCAGAGCCCAATAAATAAATAAATAAATAAATAATTCAACAGCTAGCTCCAAACTTGTCCTTTTGTTTCATGGGAGATATAGTGATCTTGCCAAATTAACTCAACTTTTTTAAACAAACTCCAAATGACTATTTTTAAAAACAAAAAGGGTAAATAAAATCCAATCAACATTCTTTTTCCATTAATCTAAACAAACTCAAATTGGATAAGATGTTAATAAAATTTTAATATTTTTATTTTAATAAATTGAATATTCAATTCTCCTACTTTTGAAATAAAAATAGAAATATTCATATTAATACATATAAAAATAAAATTAAAATTAAAATTTGTCATATATTAAACTCTCCGACATTCACGGTACTTAAGTAAAAGAGACTGAATAAAAAAATAAATGGATTCAGTATGTTGAGTTTATAAAATTAGTGCTCCTAATACTTAAATGATTAAGGTGTAGTTTACTTTTCACTTGAAATGACTCTGCTATGACAAGTCTTTGATTCATTATTTTTTATTTATTGTTGTGGTTTAAAAAGAACACTTCAGTCTTTTCTAACATAAAAAAAAAAAATTCATAAAAAAAAGTAACGAATTACTCTTCTCAACGAAATTAAATATCTAATTTGAATTATTTAAAAATAAATATTTTATTTGTTAAATTAATTAAAAATTTATTGAAAAATTAATATTATTGAATTTAAAATAAAATAAATCAATTAATTTTCTTAAAATTTATATAACATTCAAGAGTTTTTTATTTATTTATTCTGAGTGTAAATAAGAGTATTTTGTTTTCATTACCAATAATGGTCCGATTTCAAGTGCCTTACCGAAAGAAAGGTAGAGAAAGAGGAGGGAGCGTGGGAATCACTTGGAGTCAAGTCGCATTCATTAGGCTTAAAATACAAAGACACAAGTCTCTACTCTACAAGACTAAACTAAGCTCATCTAACGAGGTCAAATTCACAAAATCTACCATTGTGAGCAGAGAGCTGTAAGCCTATGGGAAGAAGCCAATGGCCGACAACATGTTCCTCCATTCACAAGCATACAAAACCAACCCCGCCTTCACTTTGATATTTTGGGCACATAAGTCCTTTTCCATGTAGAAAAACGTTTTCTTCCTTCATGTCTTTTGCGCAAGAAAATGAAAGGTTGAATTTGGTTTGGTTATATATCATACACTATTCATTGACAACAACGTTAATGCAGTTTTACCACCATGCAATGAAAGGATAAAGGTCAATTTTTTAATAAAATTGCTTCAAATTTACTCTTCTTCCCAATATGTTCAAATTCTTTGCCTCTTTTTTCTTCCCGATAAAATGCACACCATCTCCACCTTTTTACAACAATGGGTTTGTCTTCTTGAATGGGAAAATAAATCGAAGAGATGGTGGGCAATTTAACATAGAAATAATTATTGCAACATTAACTAGTCCGATGGAAATGGCCTTTGCCGTAGGCTGAGTGCAATTCTTGGAAGAAACATATTGATTGCATGGTTAATATTATGGCCTTTCTCCAAGAAAGCTAGTCCTCAGCCTTGGCTCCGCCTATGCCTCTTAGACAATGGCTCCGGCGAGGAAGATACAGATGCCGCCGCGGCCACCACGGACCACGAGTCATTCGAGGTATCAGAGCTGAATGACATATCCATCACCCCTCTGGGGCTGCCGGGCACCGATCGGAACTTGCGTTTATTGGCGGATGATTGGAAGTACAAGGCGGATGCCGCCACAACTGGGATTAGCCTATAGCAATCCTCCACTTTGTCCTGCTTTATTATACGAACAGAGTTAGTATTAACAAGATTGCTAATGGAGTATTAATTACAGCCAAGATCATGACTTGATTAATGGATTATTATGGATGTAAGTTGAAAAGTGAAACAAACCTTATTGATTCCAAGAATGCCCAAAAGCTGTTCTCGGTATTCTACTCCAAGACAGGGCTCCACGCTATTGAATATATGCAGCATTGTGGCAGTGGCTATTACCGAAGGAAGATAGCACATGAATCTGCAATCTGCATAGACCCCACTTCGTGTGAAGATGAGAATAAAAAGCAAAGTCTTTTTGTTCTTTGTTTTTCTCATCATTTTATTATTGACTTGACACTATTAAGGTGTGCCTACCAGAAATGACAGAGAGAAGTAAACATTCGCATCTCCTGAGAAATTCCCAGCAAGATCGGTTCTTCAACCCTAGCCTCCTTGTCACATAGTCGACAAATGAAAGTGGAGTCACGGGGTTCATTTTCCATTGAAGTGTGGAAAGAACCAGTATCTCCATTCTCTGTATCGTTTTTGCCTCGAACACAAACTTAGAATCCTCCACCTAATGAAATCAAAGAACCCAGAAATTTAATACTATAGCCAAAGTCAGAATATGTGTATAAGAACAAGCCCAGAATATACTAAGGAGAGAACAGTAAAGATCCATTTTCTTTTTATTATAGTAATCGTACTTGGAGGTCTAAAAGAAGAGGGACTTGAGTCTCCTCGATCTTGGCAGCCAGAGAAAGACAGGCCACAGTAGCAAGCTGAGTCATCCATGGCTTCTTTTCGCTCTGGGACTGAAAGCTAAAGAGAAACCTATCCAAGTAGTTGAGTGCAAGAACTGCAGTTGCAGAGGAGAAAGAATAGTAACCAGTGACTTTCAGAATCCAGTCCACAGCCTCACTTCTAGCCTCTGAAAAAGATGGGTTCGTCTGAAGCCCAATATACAGCTCAGTCTCCCTTTCTTTACTCAACAAAGAACTTAACTCTTCCTCTTCCCACAACAAGTCTTGTTCCAACATTAATGGAGATTTAGTGTTCACAGTATTAGCATAGTAACTCTCTTCTTCTTCAATGAAACAGTCCTGTCCATCCACCTCTTCCCAATTCTCTTCTTCACAATACAGAGCATCCAGCATTAAAGATGGGAACTTTTGTTCATTTTCAGCCATCTCTTCAAGAAAACAGTACTGGTTCACAGTATTGCATTCATGATGAGTTTTTGTAGAACAAGGACATGCCCAAAGGCATACCTTGAGACATCTACCTCTCTTTTGGGGGGTTGGGAGAGCTCCGAGAGGATAGAGGGAGGTGGAG
Organism: Echites panduratus; assembly: GCA_035221335.1. NCBI lineage: Eukaryota > Viridiplantae > Streptophyta > Magnoliopsida > Gentianales > Apocynaceae > Echites > Echites panduratus. The sequence goes on from JAWZTD010000004.1 coordinate 7,527,411, forward strand.
GGAGTAAAGAATGGCTGCTAATGGTGGTGGTTTTATTTGGTTTTTTGGGCTTTTGAGAGCTCCCAGCAAATTTTCTTTTTTCTTCTTGCTTTTCTTTTTTTTCTTTTTATTCTTCGCTAATGCTGCATTGGTAGGAAATTAAGGGAGCATCAGACTTGAATCCTACGGGTCATGCAACACAATAACTCGACACGTGACGCTTGTACGTGTCACCAATATGCTAGGGCCCAGAAATTAGAGGAGGGGCCCACATTTTGTGGTTCGGTAAGAGCTGTGATTAGCTCCAATACGGTGGATCTGAAATGTGAGTAAATTTTCAGTCTATAAAAAAAAAAAAAAAAAAAAGATTCCCTCAATCCAAAGGATTTTTTGTTGTTGAATATGGTTACTGGGCGGGTTAGGGGTGGGTTTATAAAAAAGATTCATAATAGAATTTAGACCTTACAAACTAATATTTTGGTACAATTGAGAATGTAAATTTAATTTATCTCGCTATGTATCCTTTGTCAATTGAGTTGTGTCGTGGGAAGCTTTTATAATCTATAATAATAATAATAATATAGGACGAGGAATATAAACATTTTTTACCATACAAAATCACATAATTTCTTATCATTTTACCTGATTCATTCAAGAAAAATTTTCAAAAAGTTAAATAAGTGGTGTAATATTATATAAATATATATATACACAAGAAAATGCAATAAAATACTACAGAGCACATCTTATGGATTGTTTTAATTTAGTTTATAACGTTCAAGGTAAATAATCAGTTATCTTTAAAAACTAAAATAAAATATCTCTAAAATTTAGTTTATAAAATTTTTACATAAGATTTTATCTTTTCTTAACAATTTACCTGTTAACTTTGACCATTAAAGATTTAATTAAAACATTATATAAGGTATGCTCTATAACCCTACGTATCATTACTATATATATATATATATATATTTAATGCACCTTATATTTATAATAACTCAGCCGCTATTCATAATATTCTCTCTCTCTATATATACACATATATAAAAAACATTTTGTTTTATCATGAGATCAGTTCCACAAAAATTCACTTGATAAAATAAGACATTATTATTATTATTATTATTATTATTATTCAAGAAAATATTCCCAAAAAGTTAAATAAGTCATGTAACATTATATATACAAAAATGCTATTATGAGCAACGAAACTCAAATTATTTTTGAGTTTCAATTAAGTCTCTAACTATTAAATAATATCTTTTTTTAAAATAATAATAATTAATCAAGTACTCATAGGGTTTAATTTGTCTTTTTAGGATTTAGTTTATAAAATATTTCTTTAAAAGAATTTTATAGAAGAATTTGTTTTTTCTTAAAAAAAAAAGGATAGTTGACCGTTAACTTTAACAGTTAAAAACTTAATAGAAACTCAAATTATTTTGAGCTCTATAACCCATAATAATATTTTTCATTATATATATGAATTAAAATGATCATTTTACATATGCTTTGCGTAGTTGTATTTTGAGATAGAGTTGATCTATCTCAACCCTATATTTTGCATAGTAAGTTCGTAACTATTCATAATATTCCTCCTTATCTTTATATATATATAATTATATATACACTTCATTTAATGATGTTTGATCAATTCCTTGTGAATTTTATTTTTCATCTTTTCTTAAGTAATTTTGTAAAAACAAAAAATATAAAATGCACATAAAATCTAATTTATAGATGATTTTTTTTTCTCTACAAAATTAATGCATTAATAATTTAATATAATGGGTTGAGTTTAAAGGAGTTGTAAAGTTAAGGGTCGTGATTTCAACTCAAACTTACTATCAATTATAATTTTGATGAATTTATAGTTATTAATAATATAATTGAAGTGCATATATAAACCTGGTGTGGACACCATTTGTAAAAAAAACAAATGGAAATCATATGAAATTAAATTATTACTATTCGTACAAGGCTTGCAGAAAATTGAGTTACCACATTATTCAGCAAATAAAGGAAAAGAGAAAAAAAAAAGGGTTGGTCGGATATGTGGCGTTAAAGAAAGTAACAGACAGGCCACAAAGGACAATATTGCCAGCTCCATTTATGGAGTAACACTCTTAAATACTGGTAATCTCTGAATTTCTTCATACTTGAACAGGACTCCATCTTTTGAGGACCATTGTACTTTCGGCCTTCGGGTATACAATCTTTGTATCAATTGAATCTTAGAGTGAAGAGTTATGGATGAGATTCGAATTTGAATTCTTTATTTCTTTGTTCGAAATTCCATCCATTAAGCAAGTTTTGTTTGTTAAAAATTTTCATTTTTAAGTCTCAAAAGGTTCATTACTTACTAGTTCCAATAATACTACATCGGCTAAAAATGAAAGATAATTATTATTAATATTATAAATGAAAGGCATTTTTTTATCTATAAAAAATAATAACTAAAGAATTAAATTTTAAAAAATTGAAAGTATCACCTTATTAATATTATTAGATTTTTTTCAGTTGAATGCAAAATAATAATAAATAATAATAATATACACTTTTCGTCTTATTCGAATATTCTTATTTTTTTCTTTTAAACTATCTAAAATTAAATGTTTAATTTTATAATTTAGTAAAAAAAAAATTGCAAAGAAATTAATATTGCTAGGTTCCAAATAAACTAATCCAAGCTCTTTTAATAAAATTTGTCAACGTCAAAATGTGTGAACGGAGATTGAATGTATCATTTTGACTTATTAAAAATTAAAAAGTACTTATAAATTTCACAAAAATAACTAATTTATCTCTTCTCATTAATGTAACTAAGGTCAGGACATTGTGTACATAAATCATTAAATATAAGAAATGGTTTTATATTACTAAAATTTTTATTTATTTTTAAAAACAAGACATTTAATTATAGAGAATTAAAATAAAAATAGAAATATTTAATTTTGAATTGATAGAGAGTATTATTATCATAATGGTAATAATAAAGAAGAAAAAAAAAAAAAACACCGATTACCATGAGAATATGCTCCAAGATGGATCAAAAGCCGTCGGTGAGAGATTAGCCCATGAAATCGTGATCTTTGCAGACAATTTGGGTAATGAGTGGTGTTTAGGTTTCCCTTCCCTTAAAGACTTTTAAACCGTAGACCATCCATTACACATTACGCGGACCTGATCCTGATCTTGATCGATCATCCCTCTCCTTCTGCCAATAAATTAGAAAGTGGAATGATCTGCCCCTTCCTTTATTTATTCTTGATTTCATATCCCGAAATGTTATTCTCACTTTTATGTATAATTAATTTATCATGGCATCAGAGTACCCTGTCTGCTGTGCTGTTAATTACCCATACTCTTGCAAAATCTAACTTTTCTTTAATCTTCCATCCCCACTTTATAGATTTCCGTATGGTATTGGACCTGTTTATACATATCATTCTTAACAAAAAAGAGTACAAAAGACTCTCAACCAAAGCTAAAAAAAACATAAATAAAGTAACCAAAAGTTGCAGAGCATGCCTTAGTAGTTTTTGTAGACTCTATCTACAAGTTCAAAGAAGATTTGAATGTATAGTAATTCTCATCCTCCCTTTTGCATGCTTTTCCTTTTTTTGCCTTTCTTTCTTGGAAAAATTCTGCCATGGATTAGGATCTTTAAAAGAATTTATTTTAAAAATGCATACATGAGAAAATTCTTGGTGGGATTTTGATTCTTGTTGTTGTTGAGATCCCAGGGTTCCCATTTAATGTTTTCCTGAAATGAGTTGATGCATGATGGAACTTAATTGCAAGAGCTGTATAGAGCCCATTTTACCAGAAAAAAGGGACAAATGACAGAGTGGAGGAGGAGAGTACAAAGAGTCCACAGCAGAAGCAGCAGTCAGCACATTTTCCAGTGAACCCTTTTAATTTTTTTTTTAAGGTGTCTAGTTGTGTCTGACTAATTCTAAGCTCTTCCTTCTTCCTATGATTACTCGAACTTAAAAAATACTATAATGAGAGAGATTTAAATGTGAGTTGTATGTTAAGTTGATTATTTCTACTTATAACAGTAAGAGTGGGACTGTATATTTTCTTTCCTTCATGAAAATACAAACAATAGTTACCAGAATTATGCATACAGTGAAATTATGAAGCATAGCTGTACAAGTTGTTTCATTGCCAATATAGATATATAGGTTCCTTATAGGGTTTTTTTTTTTTTTTTCCCCTTCCCCTGCTATGATGTGTTGCTTTCTTTCTGTTCCTTGCTTGCCTACACTTTTTTTCTCCTCTCTTCTTCCCTCTTTTCTTTTTTAAGGCTCAATCTTCGAGGAGTGAGGCAATAGCTAGAAAGAGAGAGAGAGAGAGAGGGGGGACAAAAGAAAGAACCACTCTCGAGCAACTCATGGGTTCTTGTCTCCAATTCCAATTCGTTAGAGAATTTGACTAATGATCAATTCTATACAAGCCTATAAACAACGAGATCTAAATCAGTTTAGGTAAAGTCCTGCTGATCCTCTCAACCAAAAAGGGTTAATAGGCAAGATTAGATTTTAAGACTATTATGGTTTTGTTTGATCAATTTAACTAAAACAGCTTTCTTAATTGAAATACTATATTTAATTTTAAATGGAGAGAAATATATAAGTAGTTTGAATTAAGTTGAGCATGAGGAAAAAAAAGAAAGAAATTGCTTAAAAATTCCTCAGAGTTAGTGATCAAAGTGGTCAATGGTTTCTGCTGGTGTTTGTGACTTTGTTGTATGGTGGAATTATGGGAATAATGCCATACTTTTGAGATCTTTAGGACATACGAATACGATCGCTCACCTGCCCACATCATAATCATTCATACCTTAGTTTTTTTTTTTTCATTCTTCTGGCTCATCTAATACTCCAAATTTAGAATTCAGCGGTTGGATCTTTTATTTATTTATTTTTACAAGATAAGCAATTGATCCCCAGGCTATCTATCCCCAAAAACTATTCCGATGTATAAGTTAGAATTAGATGAAAAATAATTCTGAAGTATATAATATAAAAAAAGATTATGATAGGAATAGGATAGATGTATTCTAAGATAATATTTAATGAAGAATTGAATTGAGATTAAATTATTTGATTACAAACTGAACTCAAAATTTGTTTTAAAAGTATATACTGTGGATTGAACTTTGGGGACCAGTTCATCTCTCTTATTCTCAAATGTGGCATTGGCCTGTGAATCTGCCCCAACTAACAATCCGATTAGTCTGTGACCCATCAAGCAGAAAGTAGCCAACTTTCTCTGCATTTCATTCACGACCCACAAGAACCAAAAACATTTTATTGGAACTCAACGTTCATCTCCAATCCATAATCCCATTTCAATGCTATAATTAATATACATGCATGGTTATTTGGTCTTTCATCAGCGTACTGTGTTCGGCTGATGATGGGACCATTCAATTCCCTCACCCCCGTCTTCAAGTTCAAGGTCAAGGATCCTCTTCTTAACATGAGTACAACGAAATCTTTGCTTTGCTGGGGATGGGCTTTCATAAACAGCTTCTATTGTTTTCACCTTTTCTTTTTTACCCAGTATACTTTCACCAATTTCATGGACTACAACCCATAGATGTAGTAATAGTTGTAGTGTTGGGTGGGGTTGGGGGTGGGTGGACTTTTCTCCAGCTGTGTTACTTGGGGTACTACTGATCACCACGTTCATTTTACGTGTACCTTCTTGCAGTCAATGCATGGACCTATATAGTTTTCTTTCTATCATTGTATTGGCTTATTCCTCCTGGGCACTTTAGCATAATCCACAATGATTACAACAAGTTTGCAGAATGATTAACTCAGTTTAACTACACTAACCTGTTTCTGTCTACCCTTAATTCGAGGGATGGCACAGCAGTGCAAATCTCTGCTTTCCTCTGCCACACCATTATTTCTCTGCGGACTGTTCTCCGATGGCAACAAAAGCAATAGGTTGGAGTAGAAAATGACAGAAGATCTATTTCATGCCAACACTGATGCAGTTGAGCAGAAGGAATTGACATTTCCTTTTTTGTTTCACTGATTAACGTGGGATTATAATGAAATTATGATACTCTAATCCCACGTAGAGATCAAGAAATCATGCATGTACGGATATGAATACTTAGCAGGAAAATAACAAGAAAGTAAAGGAGATTTATTTGATCATCACGATTTGTTCACTTTTTTTTTTCCCTCTTTGACTTTTTTGATTTACTGAGCCAAGATTTGAGACAGACCGATGTAATAGTCAAGATCAAGAACTCAATGATTCTTTCCCATCCAATATTCTTCCCAGATGTAAAGTAGAACAACAGTGTAAAGAAACTTTCAACAATTCAAATGTGTGACGTGACTTGTTCTCTGGGCGGTCCAAATCCTGGATAGAATGAATCCGGACTATAAGAATTTTGTAAACCAAGCATGCCTTTCATCATGATCATCATCATCATCATAACACAAACAGCTTGCTGATTTCTTTCCCTCCCTTTGATTCTTCAATCTGCAAAAGATACATTCAAATATGCAGGGAAGACTTGAAATGTCTCATCTTGAATCAGGTTCGTACCAGGTGGTCCCCTTTTGCAGACAGTTTTCCGCTAAATTTTCCACTGTTTTTAACTGCTTTGTTCTAGATCCCAACAAAGAAATCGACAGAAATATCACTGCACATTTTCAACTTATTCTTTTGTTTTGCACAAGAAAAAAAATAGGGTAGAACATATACGACATAGACAAAGTTCCTAATGTTTGAAAACATTTCTTTACTTGAAAGCTGAAACAATATCAAACCTTCAGCAGTCCAGAAAACGACATGTTCTTGTTAACATTATATATATGGAGATATTTATTATTTTCCCATTTAATAGCCTCTCTCATATGTTCTCCCTATACATTCTATTTCAATTTGCAGCTTAAAAAAAATGTCATCTGTCAGATCGACAAAATTTTTATGTTACTCAGAGAACCGTGAGATGTGAACATGGATAAACAAAAGCAAGGATAATGAAGCAGAAAGAGGAAGAAGACAAGGCAATGGTAGACGGAAAGAAAGAAGACTAAGTCCAGAAATTAGTATTATTAACTTCAATCAATTTCCTTGTCTCACTGAACAAACAAACATGAACTGGTCAACCAACTAATATCTACCATATTGACAATGAGGGGGAGGGGGTACTATAATGGGAGCTTATCAAAGTCTTTGGTAAGCAGAAAATACAGCTTTAAATCTATATATATAATCAAGGAAAAGATAAAGTGCCAAAATTCAGGTTGGTTTTGAAAGACGCAGAATTTGACCTCAGCCGCTACCACGTTTGAAGTGTTCTTTGATAAATCTTTCTGCATGTGAAGGGTACTTTCCTCGAATGTAAGCTCGAAGACACTTCTGGTAGGAGAAATCAATCCATACACCGTCTGTTCTTACAACGAAGAGGCATCTTGACTGTCTAAATTGAGGATGCCGATCCACCTTAACAAGGAATGATTAAGAGAGCAAAGTAGAGTCAATATGAAAACTTTCTAAGAAAAGCAAGCAGTAGTAATAACACCCCAAGTTATGAAAATATACCTTCAGTAATTATCAGAAACATCTCATTCTCAATAACTTACTACAGAGATGAATATTTCTAAATAAGGACAATTTAAAGAGTTTCATCTACACAGCTCACATGCCTGCAAGTATGGACCGAGGAACCTGGTCCCCCAAGACAAAGGTAAGTAAAGCAAAACAGCCAAAATCATGCAAAACTCGACTTCCATTTTAAGACAAAATCAGCCAACAGCTCATTAATAAGAAAAGATAGAAATAAAGAATGTAGGGAAGCTCCAGCATACATCCCAGGGGGACACCTCTTCCAAATCCTCTTGAAAAAATGGAGTAAATGAGAATACAAAAGGATGAGCACTCAAGCATGAAATTAGACATTAAGAACCATTTTGGACTCGGGGTACCACAGAAGCAAGATAATCTAGACGGAGGCAACAACAATACATATTTTAAGGCATGCATTCTCCAATGCAAAATTTTGGATTTTATATCTTACTGCTTATGATGAAACTTCTAGCTCACTAAATGCAGTATTAAGTTACAATCTGCATGCACAAATCTATCTCATGTCCAGCTTTTTGAAGGTTTAAGAGAAGTTGCTGAGATGAACTGATCAGTACAATTAAGCTATCACCTGCCAGGGCTTTAGGCTTTCAGTAACAATATTGTTTAACCTTAATCATATGACAAATACATGACATCAAGTGCAAAAGAACTTTGAGATAGGATTCCATTGCATCAACAGTACTAACTGAATAAGCACTGTTAGAATATTTTTAAAAAAAGGAAAATTGAGAATGTCAAATAATAAAAGAGCAAAAATAAGATAAATATAAAATAGCAAGACTTGAATCTCAAAAAAAGGACTGGGGGGCAAAAAGAGAAGAAGAAGAAGAAGAAGAAGACTACGTGTGCAAAAGGCATTGCCAAATAATAGTTGAAACAAGAACAAATCAATGACACAGTTAAGACATTTATTTTTGTAAATGGACTTCATTAAGTAAACTAAAAGTCTATTATAAGTATTAAATTCTTTCCAATAGATTGAATTGTAGACAAAAGTTAAACATTTATGAAGTGATTTTTTCAATTGGACCCCAAAACCAACTAAAATGTGAATTATTTTGAAACATGTTTCTTTCAAATATCATTTTCATAAAGATGATCTATGAAGAAAGATGTGAAATAGCAAACAATTCTAATCAAGTATGCTCATAGGCAAGAGCAAGCAACAATATATGAATGGTCCATTTACAGTAGAATGACATGAAGTATCAGTATTGGTTTCCCAAAAATATACGGGGTAAGCTAGATAAAACAAAATAGCAAATCAGTTAGACACAATTAAGAGATCTTTTTTAAAAATAGCTGACTTCAGATTTAGTGGCACTTAAAGTGAAAAAATGCTATTGCTTTATTGAGAAGGATAACTTCATTCTAATGATTACATAACTTGAATAATTTCCTAAAGATTAATGATTATAAAGCTATTTTACAACTAGATTCCAAAAACAAATAAATTCAAAATTTTTCTAAACTTGCTTCTTTAAATATCTTTTCTCAGAAAAAAAATTATATACAAGAAGGATATATAAGTAAACTGTTCAAACAATTTACGGTCAGAAATAGCCTTGCATTGTTGAAGTTATATGAAATATCAGTACTATTTACTTTCCAAATATACAATCACAAGTGACACAAAACAAATAGAAACCTATACACAAAAGGAAACAAGAAGTGAAGAGGAATGAAGAAAGAGATGTTATCTAATGAAAATTGAAATGCATGTGACAGAAAAAAGAATAGGTCAATGCATCTTTCCTAAATTCATCGGCAATTATTTACTTAATTGATTTTCTGCACTGTGCATGACAAGAAGTTAATTTAGAAGCAGTTTATAAGATGTAAAGTTTTAACTCTGGATGACAGTGAAAAACACCAAATTCACAGAAAACCATGATCAGCGAACATCTTTCACAGTAAATCCTACAACTTCCCGGGAAAGTAAGAAATTAATAGTAAAGCATGACAAGGAGCATCTTGTTGATCCAAATTTCAAGATAAGGAAGCAAAGAATCCATCATCTAAACAAAAGAAGTCTAATGTACATACAAATTCTCCTAGCTGACACCAGTATAAACGAAACTTAACAAGACAAATGATTTCCCTGTTTAAGTTTTTTTTTTTTTTTTGAAGGAAGAAGCATTTTGTGAATCACTATGTCCAGGTGAAATACAAGCAAACAAAGTAAATATTATGCAACTCCATAAACAAACTGAACTGGAAATGCCATCCCTGATTTAAGTTGTGAAATTTGATTCCAAGGGAGAAGCATTTTTCTGAATAATTTTATCTAGGCAAAGGACGAACAAACCAACTAAATAATATGCAACTCACCATGATTGAATCAAGTCCGCAACCAATTTTATCTTCAGAATGTGGGTGATAAGCAAGAAGTCTCAATAGCACAAGTTTCTCATCTTCAGCAGTAAGACGTTCTCCATCCAAGTACCTGGAAGGATGGATAGTCCAACAATCAAGAGACTAAAGAGGCAATCCAATTAGACTATAAATATCACACTAAACATCCTTGGTGTCAGAAACATCTTTAGCAAACAACAGAGACATTTCGGGAAGCCATAGGAACTCCCATGTAAATGTTATAATAATAGATAAAAGACACCTCCAATGGTTAAAATGCCAATTCTATAGGTACGTAGGCCTTCAGTTCCCAACAGACATATCCCCAAAGAGTTCAGACTATTCTTTTGGGACAGAGAAACAAGATCAAGTTTTAACCTCCAAAAAAGGGATCAGGATTCAAAAGAAAATCTCACTTACTTATTCCATAAAAGGACAAAAAGGAAGAAGAACAAGAAGACGAAGAGAGTAAAGAGCCACAAATAAACTTTATACGCTGAAGCATATAAAAGTGGCACAACCAATAACATCCACAAAGGAACTGCAAAAAAGGAAGTTGAATTTTACTTGGAATGCATAATCATATATGAGCAGGATATTCCAGAAACTGAAAAAAACTACAAATAACCTAACTAAGAACTATATCAGATTTCTACATAGTAAAGCATAATCTCACACAAATACTCAGCAAAAGACCGGGAGGAAATAATTAAGTGAGCTTGAATTGAAACAGAGCCCTTTAGCAAGCAACAGAACTAAGCTGTCAAGCTAGACCTCAAGCCCACCTTGAATATACGAAACAACAAAGAAGATCCCAAGAGACATCTTAAACACGAAATAAAATCTTCTCAAAAACGTACCAAACTTATCAATTCTCTCCTGAACTATGGCTAAAACTTGTGACCTATGCATATAACCATGCATAAATTTTCTTGCTCGAGTAAGTTTTCTGATTATCAGCTTACCTCTCCTCGTAAAAACATTTGCTTTCAAAATCTGAAACATTTTTGGCCATCACTCTTTTCCTTTCTCAGCTTTTCTGAAAACTTAATCTGATCTGACCCATTCAACAGCTTCACTTTATTAAGTTGAGGTGAGAAGAATATTTTTTCCAAGTTTGTTTTACTTTCTTTTGGACAAATTTAAATTTTCATTCTTTCCTGAAATAAAACTTTTAACTTTGAATATGTTTTAGATATAAAGGTCAACTCACTCACCAACACCTCAATGCTGCTGCCAACTCATTCGGCAAAAGGGGTCTAAATCTAGTTTATAAATTTCAAGTAGTATTGTGGCAATACAAAGCAGCTGAACTCCTAATTGTCGACCAACATGATGTACTTTCTACATTTTACACAACTAGTATAACAAGCCAATTTATCTTAGTTCCTTTTCAGATAATATTTCAACTACATCTTTTGTTATATCCAATTACATTAGAATATTCATGTCCTGGAATTGCAATTCTTCATAGTAAGTTGAGGCAGCTTTTCTTCATGTTAATATATTACAGGTGGGGTATTGCACAACCTGTCAACTTTGTAACCAAGCAAGACCATTACCACTGTAAAAGATAATCAAGCATCTATGGACTTTCCAAGGCATTAATGCCACATAGCCTATTCATGCATGACATTTTGTGAATAATTAGCCCTGTTCACAGCATGCACAGTGAATTACATCACGGGAAGCACAGTAGAACTGAGCCATCTAAACTTCACCAGAAATTAACCAGAGTGAATACCAGCATTGTAATTTCTAATTTTCTAGGTTTTTTTTTTTGTCAGTCCACATTTTCAAAAGATCCCTTTTTTATTTTCCTTTTTTCCTAAAACAAGTCACAAACTCTTTGATTTGATGAAACCAAAAATGCAGAGTGGTTTCGGTACATTCCAGTGAATGACATTTAGAAGAGAAGTAGAGCCCATTTTAACTAACAGGGCAACGTTCAACCGCACTTTCTTACCATAAGTTTTCTTCAATTTAAATGGATTAAAAATATACAAACAGTTAACGCGATCAATCATGAAAATGAGCACCTTCCCAAAAGAAACAAGAACAAGAATGCTTTACCGTAAAAAAATTCCAAATTATTTACAGCCACTAAATATGTGAAAAAGAACAGCAAAAGCATTTCTAGTGATAAGAGAAGAAAGCGTAAAAGAACCTATTAGAATGAAGTATTTCTTTTGTAGCAGAGATAACAGGCTCGATATCTTTAAGCATTTCAGCTTCTTTGTCTTTCCACTTTCTGAAATCTGGGTCATCCCATCTCTGGTTCTTGGATAGGTCTCTATCGTTCAGGACGGTGATGCTCTGGCCTGCAGATAAGGAAGCTGCAGGGTTTTCGCTCGGTGGAGTAAGTTCGGCTAGAGTAGACCATAGACGGTAAGTCAATGAAATGGTGGCGACGGGGCAGCGGTAGCGAAGGAGAGGGAAGCCTCGGATAAGTGGAACCGCCATTGTTTGTATTTTTGTCTCCCTCAGATTACTCCTTAACGGCCAGTTAGTTGGGTAGTCATCGTCTATCGCTCGATCTCTTCTGCAAAATGTTTAATGTACTTCTTAAATTCATACTATCTTATTATCTATTTTAAATTATCTCATCTCTTAAATTAATTAATTTTTTATTAAGAAAAATAAATTAAAATGAATTAAATTAAATTTGTTTTAAATACATATAAATCAAAATAGACATTCAATTCTTGACATATTAACATATAAAAAAATAATTAATCAATGAATTTATATTTATTTATATATATACATTAGACTTTATTACTCCCCATCTCATTTTAAGAAATTGATTTAATAGATTTTAAATAAAATAATATCATTTTCAGTGTAAAATTTTAATTAATTTAAAAAATAAGGAACTATATAAAATACAAATTGAAACATTCAATTTTTTAAGATAGTAAAAGTATTACAAATTTACAATTACGTAAACACAAATCTATATGTTGTTGTTTCTAAATGCTATTTTCTTGAAGATGATGCAAACCCGAAGAATCAAAGCCTTCCTTTCCTTATTTGTTGGATTATCATTAACTTATCCCTTGTAAAGGGTACTTCAAATCCTTGTAAGGCACATCTTGTTGGAGAAATCAATATAATATATTCACCATCTGTTCTTACAACGTAGAAGCATCTTGAGTAGGGAAAATGAGGATGTCGTGAGAGCAGTACAATTAGTTACGTAAACTTCATAAGAAAATTTAAGCAGTTATCAAAATTAGGTGACTGCCAGTAAATGTAACCACAAGGTATCTTCTGCAATTATCAGTCCTCAATAACCCACTGCGGGAATGAATAATTCCAAAGACATCTCAAAATGTTTGATCTACAGCTCATATGTATGCCCACACGTATGGACTATGGACCGTGGAACCTCGCCCTCTAAAGCAAAGCCTTACATCAAACCAGCCAAAATCATACTAAACTTCCATCCTGAGGAAAAACAAAACGGTGAGCCATCAAGGATGAAGTTTAAATATACTATAGATCACTAAAGGTACCATATGAAGTGGACTCAGGGTACTACAGAAGCTAGGTAATCTAAGACTGAGGGCAAAATAATACACATTTTAAAGCATTCTACAATGCAAAAGTTTGGACTCTATACAAAAAAAAAAAAGAAAACAAAAACTTCTATCACACTAAATTAAGCTAGTCAGAACAATTAAGCTATCCCCAAGCTTTCAGTCACAACATAGTTTAACCCTAACCATTTGGCACATACAGACACCAACACTGCTAGTGCAAATAGAACTAACTAAATAGATAATGTTAGAATATTGCTCAACAATAAATACCCCTGTTTTGACATAACTTGGAATGTCAGGAAAAAAAAAAAAATGCCAGACAGACAATGACACCCCGGTTTTGAGTTGTGATGTTATGGAGAAGCATTTTATGAATGACCATATCTAGTAGGGTAAAGTACCAATTAACCTATTAAACATTATGCAACTAGCATATATAAATTGAGTGACACGATAAGTTTTAAGTAGTGAAATTTCATTCGAAGGAATCTATGAATTCTAATAAATCTGCCAAACAGTACCCAACTCACCATAATGGAATCAATTCCACATCCAAATTTATCTTCAGAATGCGGGTGATAAGCAAGAAGTCTCTCCACCACAAATTTCTCATCTTCGATCACCATTTTTGTGCCTGGAATAATTGATAGTCTACCAATCAAGGGACAGAAGAGCAAATCAAATTAGCCTGACCTTCAATACCCATGAGCATGGAGTAACTAAAGGTTCTTGAAGCCAGAGGAGGTAACTAAAGGTTCTCCCCTAGTACAACAAAAGAAGAATAACACCACAGAAGAAAACTCCAATGATTAAATACCAACTCTTCCACCCCCAAATCACTCCCAAAAAGAATTCAGACCTTTAGAGGTAGAGAAACAAGATAAAGTTTAAATCTCCTTGAAAAGTGGATTAGGATACAAAGGTAAATCCCACTAACTTATCCCAGAAAAGGTAAAAAAGATGAAGAAGAATACTAAAAATAGACCTTACATTCTTTGGCATATAAAATTGACACAACTAATAATATGTAAGAAGGAACAGTGGAAAAAGAAGTTCAATTTCACTAGGAATCGATAGTCATATAAGATCAAGATATTAAATTAGATTTCTATATGGTAAAGCATAATCTGGCTCAAAGAATCAGCAAAAGTCCAGGGGGAAACAACCAAGTGATTTTGAACTGAAACACAATCCATTTTAACGCCGATGAAGCAATACAATACAGCAATTAGAAATACAGTCCCTTCCCTTCTCAATGGTTTCAAAATAAATCTTAGTTCACCTAATGAAGAATTCATTAAATAATTCCACAAAGTTGATCTCAAGTATTTACATTCAAAGGTTACTATAAAGGTCATTAACGCACAAAGGAACTACCTCTCAAATATGCTTTACCTTTGGGGTTTTTTCTTTTTTTTTTTTTTTTGGCCCCAATTATCTTGCAGTTTAGAATATCAACCAGGTGTTTATTAATTTGCACATTAAGACAGCCATGTTGAATTTTTTAAAATAAAAACATTTTTTGCTAAAAGTCACACAACTAAGCTTCTTTGGAATCATCTCCTGCTACCACAAGTGGTTTTGAACTTATGGTCAAAATACCTGCTTAAATCATATGTAGAGATTCAACTTCAACAAAGAGAGCACTTTGAATTTCACCTTTGTCCCATGTATTAATCAATCAAACTACACAGAAATTGAGTATTAACTTTTCAACCTATTATATTATTTTTCACATAGCCATCTTATTTTGGTAGAATTGATTATGGAAGGGTGGAAATAGCACATTTATAATGATAAAAGTGAACCTTGGGGGGATGGGGTGGTGTAATAGGGCTATAAACAAGTCGAGCCAAGCCCGAATCTATTAGCTCGAGCTATGCTCATTTATATTTTTTTTAGACTCTTATTCAAGGTCTGGCTCTCAAGAGCCAGAATATGAAGGAAGGCTCGGGCTTGAGATCAGGCTCATTTAAAAAGTCAAAAACAAACTCGAGCTCGATTAAGCTCGGCTCGAGCTAAGACTCATTTAAATTTAAAAAACTTTAAAATTAAATTTTATATTAATAATATTTAAACCCAAATTTAGTTGTACAACACATTCAAAACTAAATATTCTTAATGAGTCATTGAAGTCTAAATAAAAAAATTAACATTAGAGTTACTTATTATGTCATGATAAAATGAGCAAATTTGAATCATGAGTCTTCTCCTAAATTGATGAAATACAATTCTTGTAATTCTTTTAGTATGAATCTTATAATTCAATTGAGTTTTTGAAATAATAAAATTTCAACCCAGTCACCATAAAACAAAACAATTGTACGTAAGAAAACACCTAATAATTAAATTCTCACATTATATATCATAATCACATAGGAACTTCCAATTCATTCAATTGAGTTTTTAAAATAATAAAATTTCAACCCAATCACAATAAAATAAAACAATTGTAAGCAAGAAAAAATATAATAATTAAATTCCCACATTATATATCATGTTCACGTAGGAACTTTCAATTAATAAATTGAAAGCAACTTTTTAAATTTCTTAAAACAAATAACTAAAAAATCCTACTTATAGGATAAAACAAATTACACACATTATATATAAATTGTAATATAAAAATCTTTATATATATTGAAAACATAATATGAATATATATAACAAATTATATAATAAATCAATTATATCATATTTATAATATATAAAAATAAATTATTATTATATATATATATCAAAATCTCTTTTAGGCTCACGAGCCTAAATAAACGAATACATATGGGTTCAACTGGGCTCATTTAATAGAATAGCAAAGCCCAAACTGTTCGCAAATAATCTCTTCTCATTTACATCCCTAGGGTGAAGTAAATTATAATTATAGTTCAAAGTACTGATTTGTGTAAGAAATCCTTAAACAACACATATTCACAAGTAGTAGATAAGGAGCCTCAACAAGAAGCACCATTATTTTACACTTTGATCTTCAAACTTAGAAAATTGAACATGCGCGTGTAACACACGCAAATTAATCCTATCTATCAAAACTCATGCACTTACAGCAAGTAGGGTTGAACCCACGAAAAATTAAATCTAAGTTTTAATAAAAACCAATCAACAAGTATGTTGAAAGTAGTTTGGTTGAGACAATCTGGAACTCAAAAGTACTGAAGCCAAAGCAGAGGGTACAACTTGAATGAAGCTGGTTTAAGTTGGTCAAAATAGTCTAATACAGTTTGGAGTGTATTAGTCAGCTTATTAGTTAGTTAATTAATTAGTTTACACAGCTTTTAGAAAAGTAATTTACACTTGTATATATATAGCTTTGTATAGCAGATTCTTTAGAATGAAGAAACGATTCTGGAAACATCTTGTTCAATTAGAAAAGTAATTTACACTTGTATATATATAGCTTTGTATAGCAGATTCTTTTGAATGAAGAAACGATTCTGGAAACATCTTGTTCCCTCTCCTTCTTTGCTTTGTGCTTGGTTACTGCATTTTGAGTTTTTTCCCTTCCCAAGTCACTTTTAACATGGTATTAGAGCTTGTGTTTTCTGATTTAGGTTCATATTTCTTCCGCTCTTGGAATTTTGCATCATTTTCTTCTTATTATGCTGAGGAGTTCTTCATTTCTTCTGAGTTTATATCAGTAATCGAATGGCGATTTCACAAGTTTTCACTAATCCATATTATCTTCATCCGAGTGAAACTTCAACGCATGTGGTGGTGGAGCCAAAATTAAGCTGTGAATTAGCACACTTGGTCTAGGTCAATGATGATTTGCTTGATTGCTAAGAAGAAGGTAGGGTTTGTGGATGGTACTATCACAAAACTGTCGACTGGAGATGAAAAGAGAGATTTGTGGATACAAGTTGACACTATGGTGATTAGGGGGATTTTGAATTCTGTAAGTACTTCGATTGCTCAAAGTGTGATGTTCTTAAAAACCTCAAGAGACATTTGGGAGGATTTATATGAAAGATATGCAACTCGTGATGCCTTCAGATTCACATATTTACGGGAAGAGATACACAATATGAGACGGTAGTTTGAGCATTCAAGATTATTTTACTAATTTTAGGATTTTGTGGGAAGAAATGAATAATTTGAGGCCAATTGGAACTTGTACTTGCGAGCCTAAATGTTCTTGTGGTTTACTAAGAAAAATGAGGGAACAAGTTGAGTTTGACCATATTATCCGTTTTCTGAAAGGTTTGAATGACAATTTTTTTAGTTTAATGAATCAAGTTCTCTGTATGAATCCTTTCCCCAATCTTAACACAGTGTGTAGTATGGCACTAAAGATGGAGAAGAAATGTAACCCCAATGTGACTGAAAATTCTGTTGGTTTGCCATTGTCATCTGAACAATTGGTGAATGTTACTGTAGCACAACAGAGGAATACTAAACATAATTATAACAAGAAAAGATGGCATTGTACTTTTTGTGGTATGGATGGGCATTCTATAGATAGATGCTATAAAAAGCATGGGTATCCCTCAAGGCATAAACCAAGACAAAATAATGTAGGAGTGAATATGGTTAGGTCTGGAGATTCTGGAAATCTTGTTCAAGTCAGTGGTGACCCTGCAAAGCCTAGTGGTTCATGTGGAGAAACTAGTGCTTCTAGTGGTTTTATGCTAAGTAATGATCAGTACAACAGTCTCTTGGACATACTTAATAAACATGGATCTATGGCTTCTTCATATGATGGAAATACTTTGACAGATGGCAATTCTAGTAATGTTTCACATCCCACTGCCCTCACTGTTCAATCTCATATCAACAATGTTGCAAAAGGTAATTGTTTAAGTTTTGATTCAAATTCTTGGATTGTAGACTCTGGAGCTACTGATCATGTATGTCATGACTTGTTTACTTTCTCTTATATGACAACTATTTCAAATGTTTGTGTTAAGCTTCCTAATGGTAGTACTGTTTATGTTACTAAAATGGGTGTTGTCTCCTTGAACTCTTCTTTGTTATTACAAGATGTCTTATATGTTCCTCAATTTTCTTTTAATCTTTTATCTGTTAGTAAATTCTTATCTACCTGGAGATGTCGTGTAATCTTTGTTGACAATTGATGTCGTCTCTAGAGTATGTCCAATTTCATGATGATTGGATCAGCTAGATATCTGAATGGACTCTACATTCTTCAACTCTCAAAAGATAAGAATTGCCACAGTACTGCTGCCCTTTATCCTTCAAAATCCATCTTCCAGTGCTCCTCTACATCAGCCCTCATACACCAAAGTCCAGCTTTCCCTCCTGAATTTCTATGGCATTATAGATTAGGTCACTTGTCCCCAAATAATTTGCAGACTTTATGTACTCAAAATAAAGGATTTGTTGTTCCTAAATATGTTCATTGTTCAGTTTGTCCCTTAGCTAAACAAAGGAGACTATCCTTTCCTCCTAGTCTTACACATTCCAAACATTCTTTTGACATTGTACATGCAGATATATGGAGTCCCTTTCAAACTCCCACAGTTTAAGGACATAAACACTTCCTTACATTTGTTGATGATTGCAGTAGATATACATGGATCTTCCTTGTGAAACACAAATCAGAAACTAGATCCTTTCTTAAGCATTTCTATTCTTATATTTCCACTCAATTTTCTGTTAGTATTAAATGTTTTAGGACAGATAATGGTGCTGAATTTAATGTGCCTTCTTTTTACTCTGAACATGGCATTATTCATGAAACATCAACATATTTTAGCAGTAGCTAAGGCTCTTCTTTTTCAATCAAGCTTACCTTTGGGATATTTGGGTTATGCAATCCTTCGTGCTGTGAGAATCATTAATTCTCTCCCTACTCCTCTTTTACAACATAAATGCCCCTTCTTTGTTCTGAATCATAAAATTCCTTCTTATGATTCCTTCAAAGTCTTTGGATGTTTAGTATATGCTTGTACTATTTCTGATACTAGACACAAATTCAGTCCAAGAGGACAACCTTGTGTTTATCTTGGACAACCTGATCACACTAAAGGTTTTCTACTACTTAGTTTAAAAACTAGACAAGGTTTTGTTTCTCGGGATAGTATTTTCTATAAGGTTATTTTTCCTTTTACTTGTTCTTCATCTACTGTATCTATTTCTTTACCTTGCCCTTTACCTGATCCTTTTGTTTATGCTAATGATTATGTTCTTACATCATCTTCTTCTCCTATTAATTCACCTATTTTGCCAGATTCTTCTTCTTCTTCTTCTGATAGTTTTTCTTCTCATTCTAATCCTCATTCTGTTGTACCTGTTAGGAAATCTAATAGACATCATAAACCTCCTGCATATCTTACTGATTATGTATGTTCTATTATGTCTAATCAACCTAATCATTCTTGTTCTCATCCATTCATCATATCATGACTTATGAAAAAATAGCTCCTAATCATCAATCCTTTCTTTTGAGTCTTCATTCTTCGCATGAACCTCAATCTTTTAATGAGGCCATTGTAAATTGGGATTGGTGCACTGCAATGGCAAAGGAGATAGATGCTTTGGAGAGTAATCACACTTGGGATATTGTTTCTTTGCCTCAAGGGAAGGAAGCTATTGGATGTAAATGGGTTTACAAAGTTAAACTTCATGCTGATGGCACTTTAGAAAGGTTTAAAGCTAGATTTGTAGCAAAAGGATATACAAAACAAGGGGGGGTTGACTATATTGAGACTTTTTCTCCTGTAGCCAAGATGGCTACTGTTAGGACATTCATTTGTGTTGCTGTGTTATCTGGATGGTTTTTACATCAATTGGATATAAATAATGCCTTTTTAAATGGAGATCTTCATGAAAAAGTGTATATGGATTTACCTTGAGGATATGATAATCCTAAGGTTAATTTGAAGTTAGTTGATTATGGGATCAACTGTGGAACAGCAGGGATAAATGCAGGGAATTCTAAGAAGGTTTGTAGATTAAAAAAGTCATTGTATGGGCTGAAACAAGCAAGTAGGCAGTGGAATATGAAGGTTACAGAAGCTCTGAAAAATCAAGGCTTTGTTCAAACCAACAGTGATCATAGTCTCTTGGTAAAGAGAAGTTCTGGGAAGTTTTTGGCACTTCTTGTGTATGTTGATGATGTGATTATAGCAGGGAGCCATATGGAAAATATTGCTGAGATTAAAAGCTTTTTACCTAACAAATTCAAGATCAAAGATTTAGGAAATTTGAAGTATTTTCTTGGGTTGGAGATAACAAGAAATGCAGAAGGTTTAAACATGTGCCAAAGGAAATATACTCTGGACTTATTAACAGAGTATGGTTTTGTTGAAAGCAAACCAGTTAGTACTCCAATGGAACCTAAGGTAGATCTGAACAAAGGAGGTTATTCTATCTTGACTGACATCACTGGATATAGGAAGCTAATTGGGAAATTGTTGTATTTGACCAACACAAGGCCTGACATAACTTTTGCAGTACAGCAATTAAGTCAATATCTTGATAAACCAACTGAAACTCATTTAAAGGCAGGGCATCATCTACTAAGATATTTGAAAGGAACACCAGGGGTTGGTTTATATTTTGCTGCAGAGAATTTACCAAAATTGCAGGCTTATTCAGATTCTGATCGGGCTGGTTGCAGCTTGAATAGAAAGTCCATTAGTGGATATTGTATATTACTTGGAGGATCATTGATAACTTGGAAGGCAAAGAAACAAACAACTA